>MU858283.1:0-52636 GCA_033297075.1 Rhypophila decipiens | reverse complement strand
CATAACACCACTAAAAGGTGGAACGTTGACTTGCTTGTAAGCCAAGTCACGTATTGCAGCCTATAAGGGATGTCACGGTATACCAAGCCGTGACAGCTGTACTAGATCATTCGGTTATATAAAATTAGCCATCAAGTTGCTATGTGGTTGAAAGAGTAATAAATATGGTGCAAGTTTGAAGATGGAGACAGAAAATGTAGGAAGTACCTCTCGGACAACACAAGACACGATCCTGAATTGGGAAGGTTGCGATGGGGTATGACGATGGTGATCATGGTACAGTACATCTCCCAACACACCCGACAGTTCCAACCATCTAAGACCCGGGTTCCCGATATCGTGGGGGTCTTTAATTGAGATATGGATAGAGCCAGTTAATCCGTGGACTGAACGTCGTCAGCTTCCTGCCTTGAAATGAGTTGTCCTGACTGCCCGCTTCCCGTCCCTTTTATTGACGTACGTATTTTGTATCCGTATCCCATACAGTATCGATACTTTTTAGCCAAGTATTTCTTCAATGCATGGAAGGTCAGCTACAAATGAAATGGCCTTGCATTATTAATGATATCCACACCTCAGAAAGGGTAGTTCATGATGAAGTAAATCGCACTCCAATTGTTTCTGATTTCGTCCTCTAAAGAGGTCCATGTCTTTCACTTCATACGTACTGTACAACATCATATCGACCGTGTATTCCCCGACCAACCCGCCCCACCAGCTTCTTTCAGAAAAGGGGCATGCATTCGCTAAAATCCCAGAGGCAAAAAGATGATGACGCGTGTCGGGCCAACTGATTTGTAATCTTGTAACGCAAGCATTCTGAAAATGTCTGGGAATCTCTACCCATTTATTCAACCTGGTTATGTGCACGCTGCGCTGCAATAAAGAAACAATTCTTGTACAATGTATGATGAGAAAAGCAAGCCGAGACCAAGGGGTCTCCCTCATCCTAAATAAATAAAAAGCTGATGCCAGCTTCTCCGGGACTCTTGTAATGTACAGAGCGCGGCTGGCCCGGCGTCTCGTAACGCCCAGCATCGAGCTGCGCGATGTTGATGAATGGACTGGCCTGTCGAGCAATACCGCCCAACTCAAGATCTTGTTCCTGGATATGTAGATCCATCATCCCGTAGTTCATGGAAGTTGAGCTCGTGTAGCCCTAACTCGTCATTAACAAGAACGTTTCCCTCAGGAAGGAATCGCCAATGGCTGCTGATTGGCAAAGAACTTCTTAGACTCCAGGCATCTCTCGCTCTTGCACCCCGGGCACCGTAAACTCATTTGTGATGAGCAAGCAATCCCGCTGGCCAAATGTTCTTTAGCAATGTCGGCAAGTGCATCGATGAAAATGGGATTCCCATTCAAGCTCTCGACTCGCTTCACCGTATCCGCGTGGCCAGATTCTCCAATGACTTCCTTATCCAGCTCATATAGAGTCTCGATATGGTCCGAGGTAAAAGCTATCGGAATCAGTACCAGATCTTTCTGGCCCTTTGAGATATATTCCTCGACCGATGTCGCTGTTTGCGGACCGAGCCATGGCTGCGGCCCAACCTGAGACTGCCAACAGAGGCGGTACATGTTGGAGAACTTGAGCCGTTGCATTACCGCATGCACTGTTGCGGCAACTTCGGCCGGGTACGGATCACCTAATCCCAGTCAGAATGAGTTCAGGATAACAACAAGAAGTGGATAACAGCATACCTCGATTGACGACCGACATTGGCAAGCTGTGTGCTGAAAACAGCAACACGACGTCTTTTCTGCGTTCTTCTGGATACTCGGCCAACTTCTCCTCGATGTTTCTCGCAAAGGTCTCAACCAACCCGGGGTGGGTTGGCCATCGGTCAATGACGCTCCAATTGATCGACCCATCCGCGCCTTCGTTGGACGGTCCGGTCTTTCCCTCCAGCCTTTGCCTCCATTTCCACAACTCGTTTAGGCTGCTACCTGTTGTCGAGCAGGAATACTGAGGGTACTGCGTGAATGCGACTGCCCGGCCACCTTTCCCATTCCCAAACCCATCGTCCAAGAGCCTTTTGTACATTTCCTCGGTAAGGGGATTGGCATAACGGAAGGCGACGTAAGGTTTGTGTGGTGCTGTCTCGGGGGAGACTTGGTCGAGGATCTTGCACATTTCTTCGCATTGGTGCTCAGACCATTTTCGGATCGGCGAGCCGCCACCGATCGCAGCATACTGCTCCTTGATTTTCGGTGTCCGACGAGCGGCAATGAAGGGTCCCATGTATCCTTGGAGACGACCCAAGGGAATGAGATCTCCATCAGCCTGCGACTGAGGGTTAGCAAGGCCGGAATGTTCACGAGGTAGAGATAGTACTGACGAAAAGTCTGCTAAGAAAGTCCCCCACTTCATCGACCGTCGATGGCCCTCCCATATTTAGGAATACCATGGCGGTTGGGCCCTTGGATCCCGCACTGCTTTGTGTTACTGGATATGCCGGCGTCGCAAGCCATCGCGAACTTCTAGATGCGCGGTGTGAATGGAGAAGAGATGATGCGAGAGGCCGGGCTGCGCCAGTAGTAGTTGCTGAGCTCGCCACCCTGCAAAGGTGCCCAGTCGAGAGTCTGAACGCCATGGAAAGGTATTGTCGGTCAAAGACCGGTCGGTGAGTCGAGAGTCGTCAAGAACTTTCCTATGGGCGCAGAATTGGGGGACTTTGTCAACTCAGCCGTTGGATATTTACGGTAAAGGTGTTCGGATGAAATTTCTCGATCAACAAGACCTCGGAGAACCACCTCCATCGTTTTTGGCCATTGTTACCGATGAACGGTTGTGACAGTGCATTACTCGCACCACCTTGCCCCACTTCTGCTGCAAGTTGCGGACCGTACCTGTGGAAGTGGGGCTGTCAAGAGCAGCCTAAAACCCCGGGCGATCGGTCCCCAGAAGGCCTGTGAGTGTGGGGCACGACAAAGAATGATGACGGCTAGTGGCTCACATGTTTTCGTGTTAGGCAGACGCGTCTCTTCTTTCTCAGCACGCGTCCTCATTAAACCTCCAGTTTGCTCATCACATCAATCTTCAGTTATCGTTGATCAATTTTCACCGCAGCCAAACGTCGCCAGCTACAGTCCAATCACAACGTCATGGATTGGAAAGACAACGAAGACAATCGTCAGGATGGGGACGATGGTGAGGAGGAACTCGACGAGACTGTTGGCATCCCTCTGCTACCTCTGCAACCCAAGGCCAGCCCACTAACACGTCAAGTAGGACTACAAGACACAAAAGGATGCCGTTCTGTTTGCAATTGATGTCAGCAGCTCGATGATACAGCCGCCACCCAATACTGGGGATAAAAAGAAGGCAGATACCGACTCTGCCGTTGCAGCAGCTCTGAAATGTGCCTATCAGATCATGCAGCAACGCATCATTGCACAACCAAAGGATATGATGGGCATATTGCTTTTCGGAACAGAAAAATCAAAATTCCGTGATGAGCCAGGTTCCCGAAGCAGCTCTGGCTACCCTCACTGTTATCTTCTGACTGATCTCGACATCCCATCAGCCGGGGACGTCAAGCAGCTGAAGGCCTTGGTCGAGGAAGGCGATGAAGAAGGAATCCTTGTGCCCTCAAAAGATGAAGTGTTGATGTCCAATGTCTTATTCTGCGCCAACCAAGTGTTCACGACCAACGCTGCCAACTTTGGATCTAGACGGCTATTTATCATCACTGACAACGATGATCCACATTCTGGCGACAAGACCATCAAATCGTCAGCTGCGGTCCGTGCCAAGGATCTCTACGACCTGGGTGTTGTCATCGAGCTGTTTCCCGTCAGCCGCGATAACGATAAATTTGACCTGACTAAATTCTACGATGTACGCTTAGTTCCGTTCTTTTGACTGTATTGCAGGTGCTAACTCGGAGCAGGACATCATCTATCGAGATCCAGGAGTTGAAGCGGACGAAGTAAAAAGTTCGAAATCCGGCGATGGGATCACACTGCTGAACTCGTTGATTTCAAACATCAACTCCAAGCAAACGCCAAAGCGATCATACTTTTCAAATCTGCCATTCGAACTTGCGCCGGGCCTAACCATTGGAATCAAGGGGTACATGCCTCTGCACCGGCAACAACCCCACAGAACTTGCTGGGTTTGGATTGGTGGGGAGAAGGCCCAACTTGCATATTCCGAGACTGCCAAAGTTGATTCTACCACAAGAACAGTAGAGAAAACGGAGATTAAGAAGGCTTACAAGTTCGGCGGCGAGTACATTTATTTCAAGCCTGAAGAAGCCGTCGCACTGAAAGATATGGGCAAAAAGGTTCTTCGTGTCATTGGCTTCAAGCCGCGCTCGCAGCTCCCGTCGTGGGCCTCGGTCAAGAAGTCGATCTTCATCTTTCCCAGCGAGGAGCACTTTGTTGGGTCTACCCGTGTGTTTTCGGCGCTGTGGCAGAAGCTGCTGAAGAGTCAAAAGATAGGGATTGCTTGGTTCATTGCCCGCGAGAACGCTAACCCCATCATGGTGGCCATCATTCCTTCAAGAAACCCAGAGGACGCGCAGTCAAGCACGCAAGCATTCCCGGATGGGTTATGGTTATATCCACTTCCATTCGCTGACGATGTCCGAACTGTCGAGTTTGAAGCAAAACGGAGGCCGGCCGACGAGGTGACCGACAAAATGAGAGAGATTGTGATGAACCTCCAACTTCCCAAGGCCTCTTATAACCCTTTAAAATACCCCAACCCTTCGCTCCAGTGGCACTACAAGATCTTGCAGGCCATGGCGCTCGAGGAAGACGTCCCGGATAAGCTGGATGATCCCACCGTTCCCAAGTACAGACAAATCGACAAGCGGGTCGGGGGCAATCTCGCCGAGCTGAAGGAGATGGTTGCAGAGAAAGCAAAGGTTCTCATGGAGACCAGAGCATTCAAGCGGGAAATTGAGGATTATGATGACGACCGTCCGTCGAAGCGTGCAAAGCCGGCAGCCAAAAAGCCTTCGGGCCACTTGAACAATGCACAACTGAAAGCTGCAATGGAGCAAGACACACTGAAGAAGCTTACCGTGGCAGAACTGAAAGATATCTTGGTGAGCAAGGGCTTGAGTACCGCAGGGAAAAAGGCGGAGCTGCTTGAGAAGCTGGAACACTGGCTGGGGGAGAATGCCTGAGTGTCGTGCACGGAGGGAATATCGTCACCGGGTCCGATTGTATTTGTTATTTGTCTTGATATGGTCACTGAGCGAGGAGTTTGGGAAATATATTAGCTAACACGAATGGGTCCTGCACAGCCAGAACACATTGTTCCGATTCCTGCAAGATTGGGAATCTGCCCGTGGTATGATTGCCTTCACTTTCGGTGAGAGAAGCTGAGCCGAATTTGAATCAGGATCTGAATGCAAATGATGATTATCCATATGTGACTCTGGACTATACGCATACCGTATAATAACTATAATTTCCCATCCAGAAAGCTTATGGTCACAGTTCTTTGCCCGATACCCCAAAACCAATGGCTGAGAGCTGTCCGCTCCTTATAAGCACGAAAAAGTGGAGTTTGAGGTAGTTTGTACTTTGTACCTGGGGGATGAATTATTTACTCCGTACAGTTCAATGGAAAACAATACCTCCCGTTTTCAATCAATCCCGAACTTGGTTATTGGCTCACCTGCTTTCTACAAAGAAAATTTGTTTTTGGCCCAAAATCACTTTCATCCCATCGTAAAAGGAAAGACACATGACTTGGGCATTTTGACAAAGCACTGCAACGAGTGTCAAGCGGGTCGCTATTGGTTACCCTCGGTGCACGGTTCACCCCAGCATTCACGCAGCACCTCCACATCAACTTGACCCGCGTCGGCAAAGTTCAAAGTTCAGAGCGACGCGAATGAAGGTCGCGACAGCCGCAACTTGGAGCGACAACCGATATAAATCGCAAGGGGCAACACAACCGGGCCTCAATCGACGTCTTTTGGCGAACGCGACGGCCGAGGACGACACGCCCGCGCCCCATTAAATTCGCGCCAGACCTCGCCGTCGTCATGGACGCTTTCGCTTTCCTGAACATGTCCAGATCGAACCATTCCTGCAGTTCCATCGCAGAACTTCAGAGCCAATTGCGGGATGTCTTCAGCAATAAGGTTACGGAAAAGAGGGCCGACCACATCACAGTCAAGCTCGAGCTGCGATCGAGCTCTGTGTTCCATGTCCCGATTACCGAGACGGAAAACGAGACTCTCGAACCCAACACTCCTGGAGCAGCTAATCTTCCCACCCGCCAGATCAACGCGCTTGACGCATTGATAAATCAACCAGCGGATGACCATGTCTTACAAAAGTCAGTCGCCAAGTATATCATGGCCTCTCTTGGGGAGGTTGACGGAAGTAACTGGACGGTGCGGCAGGTTTCCCGGGGCGATCAAGGTTGGACTTTCACCTATATATGCAAGGACTCTTATCAGGCATGGAGCCGCCAAAACTCCAAGAATCCCCAGAGGGCAGTTATTGGGGAGTGGAGTAATAAGGACCTCCAGGATCCTATCAACATGGGCATGTCATGGTTATTATTTTTCCTTTTTCCACGTATCGGGCAACAAGAAGACTGACTTGGACATATAGCTCGTCCGGCATTTGACTGTCGAGGGTCCGTAACAGTAGCTTTCGTCAAGTCAACAAAAACTATCGACGTCAAGTACGAGCACACGCCAATACACAAAAGCGTTGCTGAACTTGTCGATCTTCTTGTACCTCCGATGGAGGACCCCGTTCCTGTCAAACCCCCGGCTTCCGCGAAGAAGGCAAACAAGCCACCCAAGGAACCGAAGCAACCTAGGCCACCGAAAGCACCAAAGGGGCCTAGAGATCCCAACGCACCTAAAGCTCCTAGGAAACGGCGCCGAACGGAAGAGGGGGCCGGGGACCCCAACGGAGAGACTTCAACACCAACGAAGCGGAAAAAGAAGAAGAAGAAGGACTCAACTGCCAATGTTGATATGAACGGTAGCATGATACCTCCGGAGATGCCCGGGGCACTTCCTGTGGGCGAAACCACCGAACGCACCTTGTACAACAACGGTGAACTTGACCAACAGAACGGGTACGGTGCTTACCCCGAAGGACTTGTAGGTGCTGAAAATGGCAACGAGGCTCGGTCAGATTCGTCCAACAGCGGTGTCCACACCCACTCGATTCTCAATCTACCCCCGGGGGAGGCTGCAAGACGACGAGATGTTGCAATCAAACTGCTTACCGAACACAATATTGACCCCCAAACTCTCTCTTCGGAACAGTTTAATATCTTCGCCAACCAGGCGCCGGACCTTCAAAAGGAGTCTTTGGCTATGCTCGTGTCCTATGGAGCCGAGAGACTGCGGATCGTGCTTCCTTCAAAGGATGGGCCGAGTTCTGGTCAGAGCACGCCTCAGGGAAACTCTGGTGCATCGGATAACCTTGGTCGTGCAGGCAGCCAAACACAGGCTGACCCTTCAAGCCCATCGAAGAGGAAAGTGCGGAAAAAGAAAGCTGCCACCCAAGAGGATGCGGCCGCTGATGCTGCCCTTGACTCTGCCACTGGTGATGCGTCGAAAAAGAGACTCACCAGAGGTTCTTGCACGTCCTGCCGTACCTCCAAAACTAAATGTGACAAGGGGAAACCCTCTTGCTCACAATGCATTGCCTCGGGAGAAAGCTGCAATTATCCTTTGGCAAAGCCAAGGCCTGGCCGCCGCGTCTCCCAGGCAACCATGGAGCAAGAGCAAGAGCAAGAGCAAGAGCAAGAGCAAGAGGAAATCGAAGCCCCCGAGCATCCTACGGCTATTGATGATGATGAGCCAGAGGATTTGGGCTCTCCCGGCTTTCATGACCCTGCTCCCGAGCCCTCGATGATGATTTCGCCAGCCCAAGAACCGGCGGCACCTTCATCATATCCACCGCCATCAGCAAGCTACGACACTTCCGGCTTCGGGTTCCCCGAAGATGTTGCTCATGACGTCCACTCCGGTATTGCACCCGCATCGATGGATTACATGACAACCTCGGCTACCGATAACTCGCTCCATAACTTCACATACCCTGCCCCTGTCCAGCAAGCTGCGGTGCCTGTCCCAGAGCCGCCAGCTCCAACAATACAGCCTGAAGCCCAACCCCCCGCAATGTCCACACGGACCAAGTCCAGGCGATCTCTGCCTTCTGGTCCCGTCTCACAACAGCCAAGCTCAGCCAACAATAACAGTACGGCGTCCGGGCAAGGAAGTTCGTGGCAAAGTGCGAGCCAGACAGCTGACTTGACCTCAGCAAGCGGGCGTTCGCCGAGGCAATCTCGGACACGCAAGCCGTTCCAAAGCCAAATTCAGAACCAGAACCAGAGCTCGACTCGTGGTGCTGTGTCGCAGGCTTTTGATGATATACGGCAGACGGCCGGTTGGCCAGCGGTTACGCAATCCACGACTCCGATCCCTCTTCCGGCAACTGCTCAACAGGTGACATCTCCATACCAGACTGCGGCTCAACCTACCCGCGCAAAGTCAAGGCAGAGTAATCGTGCACAAACTCACACTCCAGTCCAGAATATCACAACTGTACGGCCAAGCCAAACCCAGGCCACCAAGCCCGTTGCCAATAACTCTGGATATAGCCACACCGCTTCGGCAGGAGACACGAGTGCAGCAGCGGGATATGACAACTACTCCCAGTATCAGACCACCAGAGCAGACTCAGCCAGCAATCGCGTTACATCGTATGACCAATACACAACCAACCCGACGGCGACCATCTCGAACTCATACTCTTCATATGACACTTATAACTCGCGACCAAGCAATACTACGACCTCATCCGTGCTGCAAAACCCCGTCCCTCAGGGCGCTAATACATCCTATAACAACCAACCCGCGGCTACCACTTCTAACACGTCGCATTGGGGTTCTGGAAGCGCCTCATCGGGCGTTGCTCAACCGCGGAACTCGCAGTCTTACAACAACAGCGGCAACAATAATCAACCTTCCTCAACTAACAGATCGTCTTCCTCCTACCTAGCTGCTCCCGCCACTAATCAGCAACCCCAGTCTCAGATATTGCAAGGATTCAGTGTCCGTCCACAGCCGCTGGCTGCCCCTGCAACCAGGAACCCGGCAGCCAACACTTATAACCAACAACCGCAGCAGCAGCAGCAGCAGCAGCAGCAGCAACAGTCTAGCTCCCAAAGGCAGAGCTATAACAGCTACTCGAACCAGGCGCATGGTTCGACTGGCTCAGCAAATACCAAACCGCAGCAACAAAACTGGTACGGATTCACGCCGACTAATAACGCGTCGTCCACCTATAGCGGTACTCCTGCTGCCGGAGGCGGTGGTGGGTATTCCGCCGGTACAGGTGGGGGCGGCGGGGCATCATCTCATAATGCCCACTCGCAACATGCCCATGCGCCTTCGAGTTATGGTCAGCAGCAGCAGGCGCATCATAGGTCGATGAACCTGTCTAGCCATACCTACAGCAGTATTGACGGCGGAGACCATGCTTTGTATGAGATGCTGAGGAATAACCCATCTGGCTGAGAAGAGATTGGGGCGACAAAATTGGTTCTATATCATTATTATCGCAACATGATGGATTTATTTAATGAATGGAGGAAAGGAAGGGGTCTACGTTCGGATGATATTGACATGCCCGATAAAGGCCCGTGTCTCGCTCATGACCTGGCGTGGGCATATTACATGTTGGGAGTTTGACATTGCAGAGCTCCTTTCAACGAGCTTTTATTTCGGTGGCTTTGGCCGATATTTTCACAAATATCTTTCTTGTCTGCGTTGTCTTTCCTGCCTTGGCTTTGGCACTGGCATCTATACCATTATTCCTGTTCTGTTACCTATTTAGGAACCATAGCTTCATAATACAGGGTGAGGGTTTATCAGTGGTAGGGGCATACGCTCTTTTAATTTTGAGCATCTGTTTTACCCTGGGCCCAAGTACACCACTTATAACCTGGTCTTTTATTTGCTATGTCGGGTCGGGGATTTAACTCGGCTACACAACATGCATATATTATACGCGTCGAGTTTGAGGACGAACGAGAGTAGGAACCGCCTGAAAAATTGGGGCATTGCATTTCTTCTGCCGGTAGTCAGAGAGAGGTAGGTATTCATCTACAGGCGACTGGCGGGAACAACGACTTGAAAGAAGCTGAGAACCATAGCTATCCCAAGTCAGTGGCTACAACAAGAAGCCCAGTCAATCAGTCAGGTTTTTATCATATCGCTCTCCGATTAGTTTGATATATCCAAAATTATGCCGTCTATTCACCGAATGTAATCGAGTACTACCTAGCTATCAATGATCTTCTCACCCGCTTGCTCCAGCGTCTCAGGCTGAGGTGCTTGTGCGCGCTCCTTCTCCTCCTCCTCCGTCCTCCTCGCCAGCTCAACCCACTCCAACACGCGCTCCCTACCAACCTCGACCCCCTTCCCCCTAGCCTCATCAATCAACCACCAAGCCCGCTCATCAGCATGCCGAAAGCAACACTCCAAAAGGGCAAACAAAGTCCGCTGCCGAAGCCAATGTCTCTTGCTGCTGCTGCTGCTGCTGCTACTATCATCATCTGTTCCCCCCTCTGCCTCTGATGATCCAACCTCGGCTGCGTTTTCTTCCTGGCCGGTAATCTTCTCCAGAAACCTAAAGGCATCATCGAGCCTGTTGTCGAGGGTATACGCATACACCAGCGCATCGTACATGGACCAGTCACGCCTCAGGCCAGACATGTACAGCTCCGTCACGACGAACCTGATCTCCTCCGCACTTGTCGCCTTCTCCCTCAGCAGGTCGAATGTGCGCTTGTTAGGGCCCAGACGGCACAGGTGCCTGATTTGCTGGTATATATCCACTGCCGCGGCCCATTCCGTGGCAGGGAGGGACTCGATCAAGACGTTCATCGCCGAGGTGGGGATGTCCTTGTACGTGTCGTGTAGAGAGCGCAGGATATCCGGTCCTGTGGCCAACAGTTCGGGGGAGCTTTTTAGTGCCGTGTATAAAGATCTGGTAGAGGCTGGGTCTGTTTGGAAACCCGCGTCGTTCATGATGCACAGCACGCGGAGGGCGTTTTCCAAATCGCCGTTGGCAGCGTAGCAATCCAGCAGAGGTTCGTAGTGCTGCAGGCCGAGCTTGATGCGCTTGGCTGAGAGGTGCTGGATCGCCTGCGTGGCGAGGGCCGAGTCCTTGTGTCGCGCCGCTGTGTTGAGCACGTTGTGCGTGGTTCCATCGGACGGGTTCAAGAGGTCAAGCTCGACCAGGCGGTTCCAGACGAATTCTGTCCCTCCGTAGTGAAGTGCCCTGCTGCATTCTTCTAGGACAAAGTTCCAGAGTACGGGGCTGATGGTGGCGCTGGGGCTGGACTTTATACGCTTTTGGAGGAGCCGGAACGACTCGTCGACGAACCCGAGGGTGCCTAGGTTGTATATGAATATGTCCCAGACCCAAGGGGGTATACTTTCTGCATCACCACCAACGTGTGCAATCATCTCGTCTAGATAGTCTAGTGCCATCTCGTGCTGACCGTCTCGGAGGTACCCCAAGGCAACGCTGATCTTGCCGTCTGTGCTCAGTAGAATGTCATTGTCCGACATGTCGCTCAGTATTGCAGCTCTGAGGGAATAGTCTGGATGGATGGCTAGCGCCCGTAAGGCATCGTGGTAGAGGTTCGATGACAAGGGGATACCCGAGTCCTGCGCAGCTCCAAGTATCAAGGCCAGCTCATCCACGGACCCGGCTGTATCCCAATTCGCGGCCAGTAATGCTTCGTAAAGAAAGATGTTGGCTCTCTGGCCGTCTGTTTGCATAATAGACTGAACTTTGTTCCGTATTGCAGCTCCCTTTCCCATCTGGCCACGAAGCTCGCGTAAAGTTTCGTAAAGTTTTGCCGTCGAGCTCTGCGACAAAGCAGCGGAGGTCTCGGGCTTGTGTGGTGTAGGCACAGTCGCATCGTCGCGAGATTCAGTATTTATGGGCGCGGCGCTGCTATACGTGCGCCGTATTTGACACCTCGAAGTTGGGGAGAGGTTGTCATGATTTCGGGTGGTAACAGACCGTAATCGTCGTGACTGGGGCCGGGATCGAGCCGCAGCTTTGTGGGAGGAGGAAAGGATCGCATCAATTGAGGGGCAGAGTGCGCGCCGTAGTCCATCGACCACAATTCCAGTGGCCGGCGACATTGATAAGCTCCTGGCTGCGAATTTAATCAGTGACCTCACAACCGGGAGAGGTCTTGAGAAGCTTGTTTGAAGTATGGACAGGGGTCAGAAATATTTACGCAGCGGATCCCTTAAATGGTATGTAGTGGGGACGGAAGACGGTGTCTCCACGCGTGGTCACATGCTATCGTTCAAACCACTTACATTGACATATCCGTCCGTATTATAGGTACTACTATCATGTTTCACATGACTCTCAGTGAGAAAGTAAACCAATGTGATATCTCATCTGAGGATCTAGAGGAACAAAGGCAGGCCTGTTTGCCTATTTTGCAATGTTCTTCGTGAGGCCCAATGAGCAGGACCGCGCAAGCTGCCCCGGGGGTCCTCAACTCCGTTACGCGACAGCCAACTCATCTTCTCAGCTAGCCCTCCTACGGGGTTTACTGATATATCTCGGTCTCGTGCCCCTTCTGTGCTGGTGTTTCCGCGCAGTGGCCAATCATCGTATGATATCGCATGCTCTTTCATGGAAACCTCGTCTTGGTCTGCCATGCAGCACATGCCTAGAACCCCGCCAGTTTGGCCTGCCGCCAAACAGCTGTCGAAACTCCATGCTGGGCTGCCGTGAAATTCCCTATTGCTCGAAACCCAATTGGAAATGTTGTTTGGTAATCTCGGGGCGCCTCTCCTTTCGATTGTTATTGGCATCATGCTCCTCGTCCTCGGCCACGCCCCCTTCCCTGGCCACGTCCACCACGACCTCTATCCCCGCCTCCGCGTCCACCATGATCGCCTCTTGACTGACCGCCATGGCCGCCACGACCTCCCCTGAACCCTCCTTGTTGGCTCTGTTGTTCCTTGGCTAAATCGAGAATCTCGTCTGGGACGCGCAAGTATTTGATCTGGAAAAATGGCCATCATCAGCAACACTCCTCCAAGCAACAGGGATAACCAAGGAATGAATCCGATGAGTCGTAGCAAAAAACGCACATTGTTTCCCTTGACATATACCTCAGGTAGCTTGACAAACCTGTCGCCGTCCTAGAAAGCAGCTAGTCAATAACGTGGTCGACGTCGGTTCCGGGGGAAGTTGACCAACCGGACTTGTTTGGACCACCTCTTTCAGCGTCAAATTCATCCAGGTGTCGCATTGTACTAAATGGCCGTTGAGGGTCTCGCCATTTTTGAGCTCGACCAGCATGGGGTGGCCTTGCGCCGCGTTCAGCAGACCGAGGGGTAGCTAACAACACAGAGCAGTTAGCACAATTGCGAGAAACTGATATTGGGCACTGTTGAATTGAAAAGAACTTGCCATATTCTTAATAGTGCCGATGGCATTTAATGGCACTGGCGGGCTTGTATTTTGCGTCCTAGGGTGTCAGGTTCCTCCTTCTTTAAGTTCGTGTTTCCGTTCTGGGCGCAAACCAGCTGCAAGTTATCGCTGCGTTGAAGCTGCGACGGGCTGATGACTAACTGAATCCGTGCACGGACTTGATTCTCGAACAAGGTTTCGCCGTTAATGGAGCACTGTGCAAATAGAATGATTGAAAATGCCACACTCACTTTGCCGCGAAAACAAGCTACACAGGTTATATGAACCATGGGGGAAGCTTTCGGTATGTTTCGACGAACAAGTCCTGATATCGAGAAACTTGATCATCATCTATGGATATTATCTACATTAGAATGGATATATAAGGATTTTGATGCCTCTTTTATCGACCCTGTTCCCAGTCCACATAGATAAATTCAGTGGTACTTCGTGTTGGTCAAGCTTGCCTTGAAAGTAGCTAGCTGCTCTGGACTGATCTCTGCGGATGTATGGGATGTATCTCAGTCCAAGCAACCGACTGCACACAGGGGTTTGTCTACTCTTCTCACTTGTGACGCCATCCGAGCTAAAGAAAATTGCAAACCCTTTTTCTGGTTCTCTTCGTTCTTTACTTCTCTAGAACCGCACAAAGGCCGGTATCGTGCTGACCATTTCGTGCCTTTTCTACGCGGCTCTTTCATCTCATCAAAGAAATTTTATGCTGAAACTTGTTTCGGCCCCCATTATATTCTCACAGCTCGGTTGGATCACTGCTCTAACCCCACCTTAAGTCAGGGTGGGGTAACGGGGGGATTGCGGGGCTCCTATATCGGGTTCACGGTGGATGCGGGGTGGATACTTGCTGGATTCTGGATCTCGACGACGTCGTCCAAGAACCGGGCTACATCCGCTTCCCATTGCCTGCATCAACGGCCCGTTGTCAACAATTATAATGGATGTCACACGCTGTTTTCAACACATACATTCCAGCATGGATCATTGGACCCAGATAGGGCGGTCTTGACAGTACCTGGCCTGTGTCACAGCACCAAGAGGTAGGGTAGGTTTCGTTCTCACTAGTGATATGTACGTTATGTTTTCATATTGGAACCAAGAAGCCATCCACAAGTTCCGAACCTGGGAAGAGTCTAGTGTGCAAACTGGCCGTGCATGAGTCCCCGATTATTGTCCCGCTGACCGGGGTTGACCGCCACTTGTGCCTTATGGCAACCGCCGCTCAAGGAAACATCAACATCCCGCGACTTCTAATTTTTCCTCACTCCAGACTTCACATCGAGCCGCCTGAACTGCTCCACGATTTCTAACTTGATGTAATTGTAGGTAAGCTGCCAAGTACAGCGTCCACGCTCGGTTATTTCAAAGCGTCAGTGGTGGGAAAGTGGCTTTCTTTTTTGGTGTGAAGTCAAACTGCCCGAGTGCCCGGTGCTCCTGCTGTACAGGAACTGCGCAGGTAGCTCCTACCCGCTTGAACACTCTCTGGCGCTGCATGGGAAAAGACTCTTTTCAAATTTGGGGGTTCCTTCCAGTGACATGCATATTGTGGAACACACAAGCCGGCCATCCACACAGTGAGATGTGGGTGAGAGGTGGGAATCCCAGTCATCCCATATTCCAGGGGCCGTATTGAGCAATGCTCCGGCGACGGCGGAACCTCGAACCTTCTGCTGCCCACCGTGTGTAAAAGCACCGCCCTCGGCTGGGATTCTCGCCGCCTTTTCTTCGATCCTCCTCCACCTTTTTTCTTTACCTTTCCATCCCATCAATTCGCCAACACTGTATTTATTGGGGAACCCTTGGCTAGAGCTTGGAGCTTAAGGCACCGCAGCCGGGCAATCGTAGAGAGAAGAGCTGTTTCGCTTGCCAGTCAAGTGACAGCACTGGAACTTGAGCTGTTCTTCCAGATCGTTGACCGAGTATGTACCCAAACTCTCCTCGTTCCGTTCCTGAAGCCAGCTACTTCCCGTCCCGTACCCTTCCTGTACTCGCCGGGGCAGTTTTCGGTTGCCGGGGTGCCACGAGCCACACCGGTCGATTCTTTGTCCTCCTCCGGCATCATTCTCCCAAAGCGATGTTCCGCTGTCTAGGCCCCTTTGGCTGCCATTGACTAACCAAACCCTCTTCATTTAGTTTACATATCGATTTATCATACAGCAAAACATTTAAAACGCAGTTGTCCTTCGTCTGCCCCAATAACACCCCAACAGAAAGTCACCAGCACCGTCGTCCAAGATGCATATCCGAGAAATGCTGGCCGACGCCGAAAGGACGGGGAACCCGTCCTTTTCGTTCGAGTACTTCCCGCCGAAAACCGCACAGGGTGTCCAGAACTTGTACGACCGCATGGACCGCATGTATAGCTTCGGGCCAAAGTTTATCGACATAACATGGGGTGCTGGCGGGCACATCGCCGAGCTCACTTGCGAAATGGTTGTCCAGGCGCAAACCTATCTGGGTCTCGAGACATGTATGCACCTGACGTGCACCGACATGGGAGAGGAAAAGGTGAATGACGCCCTCCGGAAAGCATACAAGGCTGGCTGCACGAATATCCTGGCCCTGCGTGGTGACCCTCCACGAGACCATGAGAAGTGGGAGGCAACTGAGAGTGGTTTCCGCTACGCCAAGGATCTTGTGGCACACATCCGGAAGACGTATGGCCAGCATTTCGACATCGGTGTTGCCGGCTATCCCGAAGGCTGTGATGATAACAAGGACGAGGAGTTGCTGTTGGACCACCTCAAGGAGAAGGTTGACGTCGGTGCCACATTCATTGTCACCCAGATGTTCTACGACGCCGACAACTTCATTCGCTGGGTCGGCAAGGTCAGAGCCCGAGGCATCACGGTCCCCATCCTGCCAGGCATTATGCCAATTGCGACATATGCCAGTTTCATCCGACGCGCGAACCACATGAACTGCAAGATCCCAGACGACTGGATGGAGAAGCTGGAGCCCGTGAAGAATGACGATGTTGCTGTCAGAGAGATGGGCAAAACACTGGTCGCCGACCTGTGCCGGAAGATCATTGCTGCCGGGATCCCTCATCTGCACTTTTACACGATGAACCTGGCCCAGGCCACCCGTATGGTGCTGGAAGAACTCGATTGGCTGCCGTCTGCAAACCGCCCGCTGAAGCAGGCGCTGCCCTGGAAGCAATCTCTGGGTCTTGGCCGCAGAGAGGAGGATGTCCGGCCCATCTTTTGGCGCAACCGCAACAAGTCTTATGTCAAGCGCACACAAGACTGGGATGAGTTTCCCAACGGCCGCTGGGGTGATTCCCGGTCGCCCGCGTTTGGCGAGCTGGACGCATACGGCATCGGCTTGACGGGTACGAATGAACAGAATCGGAAGAAGTGGGGTGAACCCACTTGTGTCGCCGATATCGCCAACCTGTTCGTACGCTACCTGAACAAGGAGATCGACTACCTCCCTTGGAGCGAGGCTCCCCTTGCGAGCGAGGCTGAGCAGATCAAGGATGACTTGATCGACCTCAATAAACGTGGTCTCATCACGGTCAACTCTCAGCCCGCCGTGAACGGCGTGAAATCGACGCATCCCATCCACGGCTGGGGTCCCAATAATGGCTACGTTTACCAGAAAGCATACCTCGAGCTTCTCGTCTCACCCGAGGTTTACAAGGAGATGAAAGGTCGCATAGAGCACCATCCAGACCTCACATACTACGCTGTGACTCGATCCGGTACTCTGGAGACAAACACGTCATCTGAAGGACCCAATGCAGTAACCTGGGGTGTTTTCCCTGGCAAGGAAATTGTCCAGCCCACCATCGTCGAGAGCATCAGCTTCCTCGCTTGGAAGGATGAAGCCTTCCGCCTGGGAGTAGACTGGTCTCGCTGCTATGAAGCCAACACGCCTAGCCGACTGCTTCTTGAGGAGATCATGGATACCTGGTATCTTGTCAATATCGGTATGGCCCTTTCCTTTTGTATCAAATCAACTCCTCCAATGCTGACACGTCCTGTCTATAGTAAACAACGATTTCCACCAACCCCGAACCATCTTTGAGGTGTTGGGCGACCTCACCGTTGCTGACCTGGACAAGGTTCCAGCACCATCTACTACTAATGGAGCTCACGAGCCTGCGACCACCAATGGGACCGCGGCTCACTAAGCTATTCGTAACAGGGCGAAACTGAGGCTTCAACAAATAGTGCCTCTCAGCAGCTCGGCTACCATGGGCTAGCCCCTGGTTGCATTTTCCTCGTCAGGTTTCATTCAACATCGTCAAGAAAGATGCCCGTAATTATTTTCAACCCGAGTTTACCTTTCTTCACCGCATCAGGTCGGGAGAAGAAGGATTTGTAATGACCTTCCACAGCATTTACAGCAAGCATTATCCATGGGCGTTCCTTGAATGATTTTTCAACAAAAAATATGGGAGAGGAGAACCCAAAATCCGGAAAATTTAAGGCGGGCGGCGGATGGCACGGATGAATGGCATATCTCAACGATACCCCGGGTGGAAATCAAAAAAGTTGGAGAGAACATGTCTGTTCCTATGAGGCTTTTTATCATTTCTTCCACTTTCATGCAGTTGGACGATCGGTCGGACCGGTGCTTTTGGAGTTTGAGTGTTTTTATTTTAGCTATTTATTTCTTCCTTTTCCCCCGGTTCATGGTCTCTCGGAGGACCTTTTCAACATGTGCGCTGAGGGGGCACGCACTCATCATGCGGCGTTTTGGCTCATTTTTTGGTGGCAAAAAGGCAATAAACTTTCAACAACTAGGTCGGTGGACGGGGAGAGATACAAGGATGGCGAGGCAATGGAGATGATGGAGGAAGAAGTGGTTGTGGGTGGCAGCTATTGATAGAGCATTGAATCAAAACCATGCTATCTTTGCAGCACGTATCGCAGGAGTACAATGGACTCCGAGTTCCTTTCAACCTTTCTTTCTGCGAACGGTGGCGGCTACATGTACAGCTTGAAGATTATGGGTTTCCGGCGTGAATGAGATTATTCACAAATGTCACCAGATATGCGAAGGTCCAGTTGAACTCGTACATAATTACCAGACACCTACTTACCTGCCTTACATACAAATACAGGCTACAGTTCAGTAGGTACTCTGTTCCTCACTGGTTGCCGAATCCTTTTGGCTTCCACCAGAAGTAACGGTTCCCCATCGGTCGACCGCTTGTCCTTTCCCATAGAGTACATCTTTGATACCTTGTACCGTGCTTGGTATCTTTGCTGTTGTCATCTTCCTTTTTGTTGATCTCGCCAGGATAGATCCTGACTAGACTTTTGCCCTTATCCCATTCTAGGCAGAACCAAAAAGATTACTTTACACAAAGTCTACAAGTTACTGACTGGGTAAACCATATCGTAAACCATTTCCCCCAGTCTAACCCAGCAGCCAACCCTTTCCTAACCTATCCTGCCTAAACAACCCGCACCGAGCTATGCAATGTCAACCGACAATGAAAAAAACCAAGTACCCCTCGTGACAATGTTCAAGAACCAATGCATCAATCCCATTGATTATCATCAGCAACATCATAATCCATAGAGTCATTGTCGTTACTCTGCTGCTGCTGCTGCTGGTTCATGGCTGCCTGTCGATGATTCTGACTGTCCAGTATGATATCGACGTCCTTATCGTCGCTACTCTCGTTGTGATCATCCGTCGTCGTCGTCGTCGTGGTAGTCGTCGCCGTTACGTTTCCATTTTTCGTCGTCGCTGCAGTGTTATGACCACCACCACCATGGATGGTGGCATTCATGCCTGTCGTCGAGCTGGGTGTGCCCGCTGCTGAAGAGACAGGTGAAGATGATCCATCTGGCCAGGCCAGCTCGACTTTCCCGCCGTCGTTGATGCCCGGGATTTCTCCTCCGTTCAGGCTGACTTGGTTGAAAAACTTCTCGGCTGTCTTGCGGTCTTTGAACGAGATGCTTGTTGAGGTCGGTGAGGTCTCGATGCTCGTGAATTCACCGACTCCCTGGATTTTGTTTGGTTAGCTGCTTGAAGGTTTCGGGGGAAAGATAGTTTGACCATGGTCAGTGGGTGGTATACTTACAAAGAGGTACTGCCGAAGCATCTCGTCCTTCTCCGGCATCGTAAAGTCCACGCCGGTAAGAATGACCCTCTTCGGCCGGTTATCCAACGAGTACATGGCGTATGCTGCGTGATTGTTGCCACGACCACCTCGGAAACCTCCCCTAAAACCACGTGGGGCATAACCCCTGGCCCTGTACGGGTACCCCCCGCCTCCCCTGCCTCCTCCTCTAGCGGACCAGGAGTGTGTCATCTCATCTGTAGGAGGAGCATCTGGATCGAGACCAAGCTGCAACGCCTCTGCCTCCAACGCCGCTAGCTGAGCGCGGAGGGCTTCGGACGTGCTCGTTGGTTTCAAAGATTTTGTTTCCCCTTCAGTGTCAGCCGAATTTCCCCTCGACTTCTGTAGGAGCTTCCCAAGTGTTGCTCTAGCCTCGCGCTGCTTGGCCAAGAGCTCTTGTTGACGTTTCTCAACCTCCAGGCGCTGAGCTTCAACCTCCTTTAGCTTCCTTGCCTTCTCTTCATACGCCTTTTGAGCCTCTTCCTGTTTACGAATGAACTCCTCCATGTCAATCTCGGGCGGCGGTGTGCCGGCCCCACCAGCTCCGGGTTCGGAGTTCCCAGTCACTGAGCCGCCAGTAGTCTTTTTGAATCCATTTGCGCCATTAACTGACGACGATATCTCGTCATCTTTTTGCCAGAAAACCTTGACAAACCGGTTGTCGAATATTACTTTCGGTGAACTGTATGCAGAATTCGCCGCACCCCAGCTGTCAAACCTCACTATAGCGGTCCGTTTGTAGTTCTGCAGCGTTACCTCCAAAATATTACCAAACTGGGAGAAGAACTCCCGGACCTGCTCCTGGGTGAAGTTCTCCTCGGGAATGCTCACAACCACAATGGTGGATTTTGTCTTGTCCGAAACCGGGCCATCTGCGACAAGGCCTTTGCCTTGGGGTCTCTTAGACTGCCCGTGGCGTTTCCCTCCTCGTCCGTGGTTTGGGTTTGACCGACGAGAACCTGGCGCACTATTTGGAGAACTCTGGCCAACTAGAGTGGAGTTGAATATACCTGGCAAAAGCGCATTTGCCGGATCATACTCTTCCACAGATTGTACCCCTTGGAGCTGGCCAAAAGGCATAGGAAATTGTAGCGGGTACATTGAATCGTCGCCATGCGCGAAATTGCAGGTGCTGCCTCTCGAACAATATCCCTTCGTATCGTAATCGCGGCATCGCGGTCTTCTCCGGCCTGGTGGACGAGCTGGTTGTCCTGGAAAGAAAGGTGCAAAGTTCTGCCCCGCAGGAAATCCTTTCTCTAAAAACGCCCTGAAAATCTCGGGATCGATTGGTGGAAAGGGGAATGGTGGTTGTTGTTCCCCGGGCAGGCTAGGAAATGGTGGCACTGGCAGAGTTGCTCCCTGAAAGTTCTCCGAGTCCTCTGATCGCCCTCCTCCGTCCCCTCCACCACCGCCGCTAAAAACAGGCCCTCCGCGTCGAGCCTGCTTGTACGAGCTTCCGTCAAAGCGGCCATCGCGCCCATTTCGGGTGGCGGGTTCACCGCGATCACTAAACGTTCGTTTTCTCGATTCGTTCGACGTTGGAAGCGATCCTCGCGAGCCCTGTGTAGCCGGTATGTCGTCGTAAGATAGACTATATGGGTCAAGAGCGCTGTGCTGTTGTTGGTTCGGGCGGGGTTGGGGTGCGCCGGGGAGGTACGACTTCTGTGCGATGGCCTCAAACACATCGTTTACAAAGACCGTCGAGTCTGCGCAAGTTTCAAATGTCAGAAATGACTGGAATCGTCTGAACCAAGCTGCTGAGCCTCCAAAAAAAACTCACCTTCTTTGAGGAAATCCGGCATTTCGCTTTCGAAGAGGCTGCGCACAGCTTGGGGGTCGCCGTCATGTCGCAGCAAGGCGAGGACATAGTCGGCCAACACATCCGCATCCGCGTCGGAACTAGAAGATCGCAAAGAAAGCAGTGTGAGTAACTTGCACGGCAAATTGGAAGAAGCCGGGGGTTTTGTAGAAAGGGCGGGTAACCAACGTATTCTCGAGCCGCTTGACAATCCATTTCTTGAGGTCCGCGGCGTGTTCCTCGGGGAAGAGCATGGTCGCTTGGTGCAAATGAGACAGCCTAGATCTTAGCTCAATGGTTGCCGACCCCGGTACGGAAAGAAGAATCTAAAGAAGAATAAAGTTGAGAAGATGCGCCGCTCATCGGTTAAGAGATAGAATGGTGGTTGGCGTTATGTTTTGTAAGGTGGTCGTGTTCTTGAATAATCTCACGAATTGAGCATGCGGATAGCGATCGGATCTTGGCGCGTTGACAGCGGTTGAAAATAAAGTGGACCAGAGCTTAAACTTTCGGTGGGTTAGGTGGGTCAAGCTTTTACACTAGTGCAAACTGCAAAGGCCTCTGTATCCGTACTCCGTATCCGTGCTGTAAATAGGTAAAAGTCGATAAATACCTAAGATAGGCTATGTGAAGTATAGGTAAGCAAGTACCATAAGTTATGCAAGCGCACTGAATCGCAGCTCACTGAATATCGAAATAACGCTCTTTACACAAGCTCTTTGTTCATAAGGTCTCCTTTGGTTTGGTTGGGCAATCATCAATGTTCTAGAGAATGGACACCATGATCGTTACTTGAATTGGATTACGGTATCCGTAGCACAAAGCACGTTTTCCAGATTCACAGGTCTTCACAAACTCCCCACCTGGAGCAGTCCAAAACCAAAGAGCATTCAGTCATGGTCGCCCGCACGTCTTCATAGCAGGCCCAAAACTCTGGAAACTTTTTAGGAAACGGTCATGCAAATATTGATTCTACGTTAAATAAGCCAATGAACTTCATCAAGAAAACTCCGGTGCCCGGCTCTATATAAGCTCGGCTTCTCATAAGTTTTTGTTGGCCACCATCCTCTACAACTTCCATCCCCCACCTCTCACACCTTGAGGATCTCCATCGTGCCTGGGTGTGGGAGCCATTTCTTCGTAAGGAAACGGCAAATAGAGGTGTATGCCATTTGGAGGCGCCGTTTATAGCTTGTCATAGTACTAAAGTCATCACAGTTAGCAAGGCGTCGCGCCACGTTATTCTTGGAATGGGTTTTACTTACGTTGTCAACACCGGGAACCTCGATCTTGAGACCCTTGCGCTTACGCATAGTTTGGACAACCTGTCCAGTCTTGGTGGTGGAGTCGAGAGGCGAGCCACCGGGAAGGATCTGCCAGTGGTCGAACACGAGTTGAGGGAAGGCCTGGCCAGAGGTAGCTTGACGGAGATCACCGTTGAAGCCGAAGGACTCCATGATGGGGAGGTAGGCCTTGATTGTGAAGAGAGGAGTACCAGGACGCTGCTCCTCGTTGAAGACGTGACCTCTCCGCCTGGTGAGGACACCGTAGACACCACCCATAGCCTGCTCAGGAACCTGGATTTCGACAAGGTAAACGGGCTCGAGGAGAGCGGGCTCGGCAAGGAGAGTAGCGGCATAGAGCACGCGACGAGCAGTAGGAATGACCTGTCCGCCACCACGATGGATAGCATCGGCGTGGAGGGTGACGTCGAGGATGTTGAAACGGATCGAGCGCATGGGCTCCTCACCGACGGGACCCTCACGGGTGGCCCACTGGAAACCAGAGACGACAGAGTCCTTGATTTCGTTGAGGTACTGGACGGCCTTGGTCTGGTCGACAAGCAAGTTGGCACCGTTGGTGTCAGGGCCGAAAGCCCAGATCTTACGGGCGTCAGTTACGTCCCAGCCGAAGTCATCAGCGAGGATACGGGCGCGGGCCTTGAAATCATCACGAGGGCTGATTCTGCCGGCCTCGATCTCCTTGGAAAGCTCCTCATCCATGGGCTCAGCAACCATGTAGAGACGGTTGTGCTTGTTGGGAGACTTGGAGAGCGCAGTGATGCTGGACTTGGTGCTGACGGTCTCACGGTACTGGACGACGGGGTCCGAGATGATGAGAGGGACACCAGCGTGGTCCTCCTCGAGATCCTTCAAGCAGATCTCGAGATGGAGCTCACCAGCACCAGCAACAACGTGCTCGCCGGACTCGGAAGTGGAGGTCAGAACGCAAGGATCAGACTTGGACAGACGCTTGAGACCTTCGACAAGCTTGGGGAGATCCTGGGCGTTCTTGACCTGGACGGAACGCTGCACCACGGGCGAGACGGAGAACTTCATGACCTTGAGGTTGTGGGCCTGGTCGCTGGTGGTGAGGGTACCGGACTTGAGCAGGAACTGATCGATACCGACCAGACCAACAATGTTACCAGCGGGCATATCGTCGATGGGCTCGACCTTGCCACCCATCATGAGGACGGTACGCTGGATAGCCTTGATGAAAAGATCCTCCTTCTTGCCAGGGGTGTAGTTGGGACCCTGGATGCGGACCTTGAGACCGGAACGGACGGTACCAGAGAAGACACGACCGAAAGCGTAGAAACGACCCTTATCGGAGGTGGGCACCATCTTGGAGACGTACAACATGAGAGGTCCCTTGGGGTTGCAGTCACGGATGCTGATGCAGCACTCGTCATCGGCAGGACCCTCGTAGAGAGACTCAGCACGGTACTTCTGGGCAGTAACGGGCGAAGGAAGGTGGAGGATCATCATCTCCAAGAGGCAGTCAGCGGCGGGAAGGAAAGTGCGCATGACAACCTTGAGGAGCTGCTTGCCCTCCTTGTCACGGTCCTCGGGGGAGAGCTTGAGGTTGAGCTTCGTAAGGAGGTCGGTAACCTCGTCCTTCTTGAAGTTCATGACGGCCGAGAAGATCTTAAAGATCGGGTCCAGGATGAACTGGCAGAAAGCACGCTCGAGCTGCTTGCCCTCGTGGGTGCCATTCTTGGTCCACTTCTTGGTGGCCGCATTGAAGTAGTTGTCGCCCTAGTTGACAAAGCGTTAGATACAGGAAGCCCACGATCAAGTATTCCAGACAGAGGTAGGAGCTTACCCAGAGACGCTCCATCATCTTGTTGCGGTCGACACCGAACTTCTTGGCGTAGCGGGTGGCGAACTGACGGATGGTGAAAGCCCAGCCGTGGAGACCGGAACCGAAAGCAACGGTACCGCGGTCAGGGTAAACCTGGATGTCACCGAGAGACTGGTCGAGGTAAGTGGAGATGATGACGTTGACGGACTCGATGGTACGCGAGAAGGACTGGTACAGATCCTCCTTGGTGACCTGAAGCTCGAGAAGAGCACGGTCGACCTTGTTGATGATGACAACAGGCTTGATGCGCTCACCGAGGGCTTGACGAAGCACAGTCTCGGTCTGGACGCACACACCTTCGACAGTGTCGACGACGACCAAAGCACCGTCGGTGACACGGAGAGCAGCAGTGACCTCGGAAGAGAAATCAACGTGACCGGGCGAGTCGATCAAGTTGATCAAGAAATCCTTGCCTAGAACAGAGGTCAGCAATTTGCCGCCCAAGCCGGAATGGGCGGGAAGGGGGAATTACCATTTGACTGCTGGCCGACGATGTCCTTGAGATCCTCCTCCTCGGGGAGGGTTCCGTAAAGCGAGATGGCGGTAGACTTGATGGTGATACCACGTTCTTGCTCGTCGGCACGAGTATCTGTGGCTCTGGCCTCACCAGCTTTACCGGATGAAATGATACCGGCCTTCGCGAGGAGAGAGTCGGTCAAGGTCGATTTGCCGTGGTCAACGTGCGCAATGACGGACATGTTGCGCACGTTAGTGGGCTTGTCTGTAGAGACCGTTAACACGGGCTCGCCATTATAGTACGGGGTCTTGGAGCTACCTACCCATCAAGGCACGGATCTCATCGATCGTGAAGCTATTGAGAGACTCCGAGTTAGCATCGCCATCATCACCACACACACAACGGCCATCATGGCCTTATCTCCGAGCGGGGTAAATCGAGTCGAAATCTGTCGGAAACAGCATCGACAGGACCGTCGCCGAGTCGAGAGGCCATCGAGAACAACGTGTTGACGATGCTGGGAGTAAGGACAATGCGACTTACTTGACCATTTTGGCGGTATTGCTTGACGACCTTCTCAAATGTGATGATTGATTTGGTTGTGGAAGGGTTGCAAGAGAAGCCCAAGAGAATTTTTTAAGTAGGCTCGAGAAAAGCTGCAAAGGGCACCCCAAAGTATAACCCAGCTTTCCTGGTCCTTCAAAGCGGGGTGATATGTTTTATCATTTAGGTTCGGTGGAGGGGTAAGGCAAGGTGGGGCAACTTGTGCGCGCAGTCGAACGTGACCTCACAGCGGGAAGGAGGGTCAAGCCCTTAACAACCCCTCTGTATCTTTTCCCCTCGTCTTGTCCCAGTCAACCGGCCGTGACAGAGGCAATCCGCTGACCCTTTCAGTCTGTGACTGTTGCGGCCGAGACGTTGCGTAGCTTACATCATCGAACCGATATCTCATCGAATTTTCTGTTGCTATTCCCTTCCAACGGCATTGTCGGTCTTTTTCTCCCATCGTCAGTCAGCAACGTGAACTGCATGTACCTCCCATTTAGCTCTCCTCATAAGGTGGGGTGGAGTTACAGTTTGCCACTGAAACGGGCAGCAAGTTTTTCTATCTGACCCACTCGCCTCAAGACTGAACTCTGGAGCTCAAGGTTGGCGTGGTTGGGCGCAAAATGGCCACAGCGGTTCATGGAGAAGTTTGCATTTGTCACGGTCCATCCGGCCAATGAACAGGTGGGATTTGTAGGTTGAACGTTAAACGGGCTCTGCTAGGATGCCGGTTCTTACCGAGCAAGGCCAAGGGCAGTGTTGTCGAGGCAGCGAGGTGACAAAGAGGAGCGCCAGCAGTGAGTCTACTCTACTCGCCGTCTGACTCCCCTGCTTGCAATTGCCTTCAGATTTTCTCATCACAGCTCGAGAAGTACACACGGCCAAACTCATCTCTGACCTTGCAGTTGCTCGCTGGTGGCCGAGTGAGTCAAACTCAAACATGAAGGGAAGCCTGGTATGACCCAGGGGCGAGGAGTTACTTTCAGCCGAATCTCAAGCAGAACCACCGCCTTTAGCCGCCGTCGTTTGAGTATCGCTGCTGCGACCTTTTCTATTGCCCTGCTTTGTTGTACGTATGTCGTATAGTGGCTGAATCGTCTTTTGTTTTCTTGGGCTCTGGTCTTCGTGCTGGCGCCACATGTACTCTGCACTTCTTTTTTGTACTTTGAACTTGAAAGGTCGTAGCCAAGCAACAACTTGTCAGTGGGCAAACAAGGCTACTATCATGATCCGTAAACTATTTAACCAAAGATATAAACGCCAATGCTATGCTTGACCCATACAACCGGAGACGCAAGTGGTATCTAAGTGGACTCCGAGCAACAAGAGAATGCTACTGCGACAGGTATCAATAAATCATTTCCCCCAAACATTCTGGAACTCATCTGCTCCCGAAAGGCCATAGTGAGCACTTGCGTCCCGTCCGGATTCACTGCCCCTGTCCCACTGCCCGGATTCCTCGGGTATTGGACTCTGTTCGTCCTCATGCGGCGAGCTAGTTCCGGCCCCATCAACTTGATGCGATGCCTCTCGATCCTCGTCTTCTTCGTCGTCAACTTTGAAATCGTCCTCGGTGATCTTGGTGCGTCTGTCGACAATCGGGCCATATGCAATCTCAAGAGGGTCCTTGCCTCCCACCCCTCCCGACCTCGAATCGCTGCCATGGCTTTTTTGAGCTTCTTTCATTTTACCCTTTCTATCCTCAACCTGCATCTCAGGTCCCTCCGGCGCGCGCTTCATCCGTCGTGCAAGGGCTGAGTCGGGGTTGAGAGCTGCTGTCGACCCCGCCGGTGACTGCTGATATAGGCTCCCAGTTGGTGTATGATGGTAGAAACTGGGATGAGGAGATGAGAATCGCGGTCTAGACGGTTCGTTCACTGTGATGACAGGATACTGAAGCAAGGATTAGATAACAGCTCCGGGGCAAGACACAGCATGAGACTCACATTCCAATCCCCGAACTCGAGGCCCCGTGCCTGCTCATAGAGAATTTCCTCATCGGCATCAATGATGAGTTCCTCGAGACCGCTGCCGTTCGGAGATACCGAGTCGCTCCGCCTGCTAGAACTCCCGTTCGCGGCGCCCAGGAGAGGAGTTGTGTGGTTGATCTCGTCCGGCTTGGGTATCCAGTATTTCCCCTTACCACCCCTTTCGTAGCGCATTCCATCCTTCAACCTGGCAAGTCTTGACCTAGAAGCTTCATGTGCCATGATTTTGTCGCCGGAATCAAATATACGATATCCATACTTGTCCCCCGTGAATGTCTCCTTGGAGTCCTCAATCAGATCCCGCACCCCAAACGCATCTCTGGTGGCGTACCACACGGGCATGCGAGCTGCCGCAACCCTGTTGTCTGCGAAATCATGCCATGAGAAGGCATACCAATGGGCAACGGCAAATGCTGGCATCTCGACACATATCAGAAAGTCCTGGATAGCCGCGGCAATATTGTCTGGCGTTGCACCATTGCCGTCACGACTCCCTGGAATGGCTCCAAGCCAGACCAGGATAGCCAGAGCGAACCCTTGCCAGTAAGAGGCAAAGATGATCAGCTTGATACAAAGGAACTTGGGTACCGGCCGGAATGGCTTTAAATCCGAGTTCATGCACACCCAAAACAGGCCGAGAGAATACAAACTGATAGTCACACTCAGATTGTAGAAAATACCGCTCCACAGATAGCCTGAGTTGAGGCCAATGGTTCCCTCGTGGTAGGTGCCCGTCGCCTTCATGATAATAGTCGCCAGGGCCAGAATTGGTTTAAGCCAGGCATATTGAAGAATGCCACGCTTTATGGCGAGGAAGGTGTGCGGGTCCGAGATGTCGACACGGGGAAGGACGTAGTTCATCGGCCAAAGGTGGTGGACAGGTTCCCTGCCGTGCGTCATGATGATCAGAGCTCGTTCGCCACCCAGATAGTTTATCAAGAGCTGGAAGAAGGTGTATATGGTGAAGGCCTCGTAAATATCCCTGATAGGGTCAAGAATGGCGGCAGCGCTCGGAGAGACCATGCTAGCCCAAGAAGCAATCGAATATATAGGAACCCTAGATGGCATCGTTAGATCAGCCATCCAACTAAAGAAGGGCGGTTCTTGTTCCGTACATGAGAAGGATCCGCACTACATAACGCTGTAGGAGCGGTTTTCGATAGTTTTTGCTAGCATCGTCTCGTCAGTATCCTTGCGCATTCGTCCGAGGAAGGCCAAGTAGTCGCTCACGTTTGCAGCCATATTGACCTGTGTTCGTCGGTTTGTCAGCTTGTAGCCCCATATTAGTTGCGAGAGCATCGGCAGAGGAACCTGGGTATCTTACACTATTGATGCCAGTGTCGCGAGGATAGACGCGATACCTGCAACCAAGGTCGCGATGTTCGCGAGCTTCTGACCAGATCCTCCTATCATATTGATGGCCGGTCTCGAGTGGGTTGGTTGCGGTGAGCGAAACAGATGTTTGGGCTAGAACATGTTTGTTGGCCTTGGTGCAGATAGAAAGACAAAAATAACGGCAGGAAGGATGGGGTAATCTATGTCGTAGTGGGAGCGACTGCTTGCCCAAGATATGACGACGATGCGGCGGATGCGCCTCTCAAGCTTCTTGCTATCAGGAGGGTACGAGCTTGTGTAACGCGCAATGGATTGGCTGGTTCCTCCGAACTGGATCGCTTCCGCGTGGCCTTCGCAGCTCGAGGTCGGTATAATACATACGCAGTACGGATACCGGTTTGTGTAATGTACGCGGGCGGGGCCGGGCCGGGGTGTAGCTTTACATGTAAGTCGGTACCTATGCCACCTATCCGTACTGCACGGGGGTCGGTGCAGTCAACAGTTGCTCATCTCGTCAGGCTTTTAGTCGTTTAGAGGTAAAATAACAGTTCCATATCCGAACTACCTATCTTGAGTACTGTACGTAGTACAGGCAAAATACATCAGCGTTGAGGATTGAAAGGACCTCGGTCCATTTCTGCCAGGCGGTTGAGGGTGCTGGAAAAAGTGGGTACTGTGCATGGCATTTCTCGTAAATACAATAGGCCGTAGCGGTGCTTCATGTACCTGTATGGACAACCGCAACGCGATTCACCACAAAGACCAAGACCGCAGCGAGCCACAGGAATACACTACTTTCCGTCTGGTCAATTGACATGGCATAATACTAACTTTTGCATCTTCGTTCCTGGACGGAACAACTCCATACATGACTTCCCTTTCCCTCGGGCGTGCCGTGGTGGGAGGAATCGAGGCACGAATCGACCGCGAATTCCAAGTCTAGGAACTGGAAAAAATGGCCACCCCTGGGGATGCTGTCCAAGCCGAAGGGGTAGTTTTCAATGCGTGCGTTTGATATTTTCTAGCCGCGGCAGACCATTCTCATCACCGGGCAAAGGCTAACTTCTCGTCTTACAGTTGGTTTCTAGGTGCCCTGATCGGGTCCGGAGTACTGTATGTCGAATGGCGACGACACGCGGGCCAACCTTGTAGGTCGCTAACTTTCTTGCAGCTCGATATTCTCTCTCTTGTACTTCAATCGTCTCTTTGCCTCCGTCGTGTCGTGGGCATTGAGAACATGGACATGGCACCAGTACCGGGTCTACATCGACATACAAGCTATTCAGATATCGCTCCTCGCCGGTCGCATATTCTTCACCGGGCTACGATATCACGGCAATAACGAAACGATCCTCGTACAGCATGGGCATATCACGTGGGCCTACTGGTTGCGTAGGGTGCGGGAGGTTCACATTTCGAGTAGGAAGGCTGAAGGAGCTGGAGAAGATACAACCGCTAAGACCTCTGAGAAGCTTCCATGCCGAGTCAACGTCTCGATCTCAGGGTTGGAGTGGTTCATCTATAATCGAACGCCGGCCTATGACTCGGTCCTTGCAGGGTTGACAGAGCCACGGGAGGTGGCGGACGAACCGGCCTCGAGGCCTGATGACGAGGATGATGATGAAGGGGAAACAGCCAAGCCAAGGATAAGACGGCCAAGGAGATATGAAGCATCGGGTGATGTTTTTGACGAGAGCGGGCGTGACCCAATTGATACCAATGAGACACGAGTCGCGAGCATAGACTCGTATGACTCTGAGGGACGTAACGAGACGGCGTCGGATGAGGCTCTGCCGCTCTTCTTGCAGCTGCTTCCGATCCACCTCGTTTGTGACAAGGCAGCTGTGGTGGTGGGAAACGAGAATACGAAAGCGATTTTGATTGTAAAGGCAGAGTCAATGTCAGGCGAGGTCGATGCCTCGGAGACCAAAACACCGGACCCGTACCGGCAGTTTTTCCGATTCAAATTCAACCATCCGGTGATACAAATGAAAGAGAACCAGGATTTCAAAGAGGATCAAGCTACTCGAGCAGTTCGGGACAGGCAAACTGCTCAAGGAGCCTATCCTCAGGCTAATCACTTTTCATTCGGCCAGATGAGACGCAAAGCACTTGCATTTGTTCGAAAGCGTGTACCGTACTGGAAGCGGAATATCGATGCGTCTGCGGCGGATTCGGGCAGAGGTATTGACACTGCAGCGAGTCATCTCTCGGGCTCGACACGCTGGCAAGGGCTGTCGAGATATCTTTATGAAGAGACGGAGGACCAAAAGTCTAGGTGGGCAACCTACGAGTACGCTGCAGAACCGACCATATTGGATAGCCCTGAAGCCACGCTTACAATATTCTGGGATGTCGTAAGCAAGGTCCCACCTCTTTCGGAGTCTCGGGACAAGACGCCTGAGATGCTCTCTAATATAAACGGAGATGTGCCGCCAGCCTGGTCGATTCAATTGTCGGTCAAGGGAGGCTCGATCAATTACGGGCCATGGGCAGATCGACAACGTGCAGACCTCCAGCGAACATTTGTCCCGAGCCTGTGTAGAGACGCCGTGCCGGCTCGACGTCTTTCCCCGGGCGCCTACCGCGTGGCTACTCAGTTCAAGCTCTATGTCGAACTTGAGGATACTGTGACCCTGCGTGTTCCTCTTCGCGAAGAGTCCAAGAACTGGAAGTGGAAAGGCAAGGAGCCTACGCCGACCTCTCGGCGTGGGGCTGATGGTCGAAAAGGCTGGGGTCGGTCAAAGAAATCAAACCAACCAGCAACAGTTCACCAGCGACCTTTTGGTTGGCTTGACATCAAAATTGCCGCTAATGCTACCATCTCATACACGATGGACATGGTCGCTGGCAAGTCTGGATATTCGACGTCACTGGATCTCGATTTGCCCTCTACAGAGATATCGAGCAGCGTAAATCACGAACTTCTGTGGAGGTCGGGTCGCCAAAGTATATCTTGCGACCTCTCAACGCCTCTAGGATGGAACGCGATGCGTCGGTGGCATTTCAAGATCGGCAGCCAAGATCTTGAGCTGTTCCTGCTTCGTGAGCACATCTTCCTTCTCACTGATTTGGTTGATGACTGGGCAAGCGGGCCGCCTGCGGAGTACTTGGTCTTCACGCCCTTCAAGTACCATGTCAACTTTCAGCTTCACAATCTTCGTCTATACATGAACCTCAATGATGCCAACATTGTCGACAACCCGACCGATCTTGAGGACAACACGTATCTGGTCATTGGAAGCCCACTCCTCCAGGTCAAGACGTGCATACCTATTGATGTTTACAGGCCCAGCAAGAACGAAATCCCCTTCGACGTCCGAGCTGAGACTGCGTCGATTGACTTGCATGTTCCTTCTTGGAACACCCAGGCTTCGTTCCTGGATTCGCCAGAAATCAGTCATCTGGAGAATCTCGTGATAGACGGTACCTACCAATACAATTCGACCACATCGCCATCCAATACAGATACGTTGCTGGTGAACGTTTCCGGGCAGTCTCCCGTTCTCACCGTGTTTGGGTTTGTTGTCCGCTATTTCTTGAAGGTCAAAGACAACTACTTCGGCGATGATGTTCATTTCAAGACATTGGAGGAGTATCAGGATGTTCTTCGGCTGAAGGAGAGCAAGCCGGAAGCAGAGCTGGCCAACAAACCACCACCCAAGAAGTCCAACGATCTTGATGTGATCCTCAGTCTCAGGGCCGACGACCCCAAAATTCTGCTTCCGGCCGGCCTTTATTCTTCCCGCCGTCACGTTCAGATTGACACGGCATGTATTGCGCTTGATTTGCGCTTCACCAATTACTACATGGAGATGGAGTTGGCCATAGCTCCCCTGAACCTTTCTCTCGGGAGCCGGGATTCGGGGGCTGAGACCCCCATCAGCGTGACGACAAGCACGCATATATTCGTCGACGGCCTCAGCATCTATGGCCATCGCTTATTCGGATTGCCGCCGTCAGAACCGACGTACATGTGTAACTGGGACATATCCGCCGGTGCAGTCAGCGGAGAGTGCACCACAGACTTTCTTACCACGCTGATGAAAGCAGGCAGTTCGTTCGGGTTTTCCTTCGATGACGAAGAAAACGCGCTGATCTATGCCTCCTCGATCATTCTCTACGATATCACGTTTCTTCGCGTAGCGGTAAAATCCCTCTGCCTTTGGGTTCATGTCGAGGAGGCTGCCTTTCTCCTCTCAGCCGGGGAGATCAGCGTCAACTTTAACGACTGGGCCCGATCTCACTATTCAAGGAGGGCTGACATAAAAGTCCCCGACATCAAGCTGTCTTGTGTGAATGCCGAATCGGCCACGAGGCACAAACTGCGGCCAAATAACCACGTTGAGACACATGCCCTGGTCGAAACCAGCTTGTCTCTGTCGATAATTGGTAGGAAAGTCAATTTCTCTGCCGAGAGGAAGCTGCAACAGGAATTGGTGCGCCGCGAAGACCAACGCACGCACAGGGCTCAATTTTTGCTGTTCCCCGAATTCATGGGCGAAGCCGTCCCTGACCCTGTCGCTCCCCCGGCCCAAAGCGTCCCGCCGATCCCATTACCAACTAAATCAGTGAACACCGAGATCGATGGGAAAAGTCTGAGTTCGGCCCGGTCTTCGCGGCGGACACAAAGCTTGCGCAACAAGAGCTCATTCCTATCGCTGGCAAGCTCTACCCAAAGCAGTATCTTGAGACCTCACGGTACCAAACCGCCAAGCACCAGGCTGCGGCCAAGTGAGCATCTTCAGACACTAACCTCGGTCAGACAAGCATCCGCAGGCAATAAAGTCCCAGGAATGCATGCCCGAGACTTTTCTTCATCAACAAGGCACTCTGCGTTCTACAGCGCCTCGGGTGACCGCAATGATCGTCAAGATGTCCATCACAATACCGTTGCTTTCTCCAGCCCATATTTTGCACCCTATTTTCCTCTAGAGGATGCCGCGCCACACTACGAAGATGCCATGATTCCAACCATTGAGCAGGACGCCGATGATGGCAATGACGGGTCAAATTCCTCGTCAACCAGCTTTGACCTTAATGACATAGATCCGAATAACCTCAGCGAGGATTGCGCATATTCCAGCATTCTCCTAGAAATGCCTCTTGGACTGACAGCCTTTTGCAACCCTACTTCATTACGACATGTGGTGTCTCTATTGTCTGCTCTACAAGCCTCTGATCCAGACGACATCCTGGATTCCCTCCAAGTAGATGCTGTGAAAGAGATCTTTGGTATGCAGAAGAAAGCCAAAATGAGAGGCCAAGTCAACGATTTCCTTGTCAGAGTCCCGCATGCTGATGTTCGATTTATCAACTGCCCTGACTTGGAGTCTCCTGAGCCTAGGGCTGAAGAGCAGGACCAGTATGATCTTTCACTTGTAAAGCTTGCGCTTTCAGCTCGGTCTGAAGAAAGATGGAAGGATGCATTTAAACCGGACAAGAAAGAATCTCGCCTTTCGTTCCATGCCAGGCTCAAGTCAGCATCGTTGACAGCGTCGGAAAGAGTTTGTGGTATGGACGGTTCTCAAGCGGCCGTGCTTGGCAAGATTGAGAACGTGATGGCATCGATGGGTACCCGGGACCTCACCTATCTCGACATCGACGTCGGAAGCATCCAAGCCAGCACTTCGTCAGAGAAGATTGACTATCTCGCCTTGTTGATACACCGCACTGGCGTCTTGGCATCTGACCTCGAGAAGCTCTTTGCTGAAACGTCACTCCAAGAAAAGAGCGTGACGAAGCGCTTGGTTCGACGATTAGTAGGCATCGGACAAGATTCCCCAGACCCAGCGTTCCTGATTCGTCCTTCTGCCGTGTTGCGATCAGCACGACAACATATCAGGACATTTGATTCTTGGAAGCTCATCATGCGCCTCCGTCAGATGTGGACGATACAAAGCCCAAGCGAGAAGGAACATATCAAATATGCTTGCCTGAATCAGTCCGAAGATGTACCATCTGGGCTTCGACAGGAAATCACAACGGCTTTTGAGAAGTGGCGGAGCTGGGATCTTGACAACCTCTCAGAGAGCGTCCTCTTGAATGGTATCTTTGGGTCCCCTGCGGATGTTTCAAAGCCAAGCTCATCGGGCACGCCTGTTTTGGCTGCTTTGAGAGTAAGGCAGGTTGGGTTTGTTCTCGATCCTGGACCAAAACAGAATGAAGTTAGCGTTTTGGACCTTACGGCGAGATGTGAGACCAAGCCGACTCGGTCCACAGCTCATGCCGAGGGTCCAGACAAGTTGAATGACCGAATCACTGTCTTGAATGTCTACTGTGGAGACGCTGCTGTCAACCTCAACTGGGAGTTGTGCGAATTGGCAGGGAGCATTCTCACATTGGCCAACAGAATGCAGACTCAACAACCCGACCATGACCATACTCGACAGCCTCTGAACGCGGCTTCCCACAAAATATCTCAGGAGCATACAATCCATTGCGTATTGGCTCTCGGACGCGGATCGGTCAGCTTGGAGGCTATCAACCTTCATGTTTCTTCCTTCAGTGACGGTTTGAAAGCTTCTCTGCTGCTAAAGACGAGGTCCGACAGCCTAGTGGATTCGAATCTTATCCTGAGTTGCGATTCGGTGACGTCTAGTCTTCGGAGCCACTCGCAGAGCATTGGCAAGCTCAATCTGAAGAATCCCAGTGTATTCATCTCGCATGAGGTACAAAAGAACGACGCAAAAGACTGCCACACCGTCAAGGCGACGGCTAGCAGCAAATATATGAGCCTGATCGTGAAGCAAGATCCAATCAATATTGCAGAAGTAATTGATCTGGTAGTCCGAGATGAGGTTGCGCAGCTTTACAGGCTGAACAAGTCCATGCCCTCGCCTGCCAAGCCGAAACTGCCTAGCAAGAAGATGACAGATGGGCTATCTGCCTTCAGGGTGAACGTTGCCATGTTCATGGACGAGTACACCATAAGCCTGCCGCTTCTTCGCTCGCTGACGTACACTGTGAACGGGACAGTGGCTAGGATAGCTATGGCAGCTGATTTTGGCACAGAAATCATCTTCGACTTTGACATAAAAGAGAACTCACACGAAATGCAGACAAAAGTCAACAACGTCTCCCGGAGTATCTCTCTTCTCCAGATACCTCCTACCAATGGCCGAATAAGAAGTCATATGGATCAGGCAGAACACTCGGTTAGCGTCTTTGCGTCGGTCGAGCTGATACAGCTGGATGCCTCGGCCGTGCACAGTCTCCTCTCGGCGCTGAATCGACCTGAAATCTCCAATGCTATCAACGAACTGCAACATCAGGGCAAGATCATCCAAGAACATGCCACCGAGGTACTGGGTGATGGCCAAGCGCCAGTCGCTGAAAATCCAAAGTCGGCGGCCTTGAGCCTGGCGTACGATGTCCACTTGACCTTTGCCGGCCTGGAAGTTTTCGGAAACAGTCCGCTCGAGTCCAAGGCAGCTCCGATTGCCCATATCTCGTTTGCGTTAGACCACATCCATCTGAGCATGTCCAACCGTCATGAACACCATGGTCCGATTCTTGACTTTCCCGAAATCCACGCAGAACTGCGGCACATTGCCTTTGAGGTCCAGAAGGGAACTGCCGAAGCCATGAGCTCTTGTGGCAATCTGGGCTTCGGTGCCATTATCACAGCCTCTTCGAGGTCTTGCGAAGACGGCCAAGAAAGAAAGTTCTTCCATGTCAAAAGTGATGCGTTCGAGGTCAACCTGTCTCCGGACACCGTGTCCACGATGGTCGATGTTCTTGGTTACATGGGGGACAAGATCAAGGACCTTGATACATCTCGAGAGATGGAATATCTTAGGAAGCTCAGGCAATCGAAGCCGCGCATTGCCATCAACGACACGGAACAGGAGGAGGAAGCCGATATCATTGACGCATTTTTGTCCTCAATTACGTATACGCTCGAAATACACAACATACAAATCGCATGGCTCGTCAATAGCCTTGACGACCATGCAACCGACGAGGAACAAGACCTTGTTCTCTCTCTCCAAAGGATAGAGTTTGGGACTAGAACGAGAAACTCAGCCAGGTTGACCATAGAGAACCTCCAGCTCCAGATGATATCGGCTTTGCAAGACAAGAGATTGCGATCTCCCAATTCTGCCTTGCTCCCCGAGGTCATTTTCAAAATCGCCTACGTGTCCACGCCCGATGCCCGCAGACTGGCGTTCCAGGCTGCAGGCAAGTCGTTGGATATCCGTTTGACGTCTGGGTTCATCATTCCGGCCGCCAATCTGAACGATTCCATCCGGCTCTCCATCCAAAACGTGCAGCAAGCGTCTCAAAATTGGAGCTATGCAGCTCCCGCACGAGATCCGGTAGCCTCTGAGCAGGACTCTGACCCGGTACGAAAAGGCGGCTTGCTCGGGAGCAGGAGGTTGGAGTTCCTGTCAGTCGATGCTGATTTCGGAGGCGCGATTGTGCACCTGATGGCCAAGAAGCAAGGAGATGCATTTGTTTTCTCGGCAGCGAATCCGAGATCACACCTGCCCGGAAAATACGGCCAGTTTGGACAAGAAGATGGCACAACAAGCACGGCCCTTCGATCCCCTGGTCTGGCCTTGAAAGTGGAATACAGAGACAGCGGTCGAGAGGACCCGTCTTTGTACGCTGAGGTCAAGATCGATGCATCGAGCAATATCTTGTATCCTTCTGTGGTCCCTTTGATCATGGATATCAGTAACAGCGTGAAGGCGGTAGTCAGCAGTCACGACGAGGAAGAAAAATCTCCTTCGTCGGCCCCGCAGCAGCCCGTGGTTGAAGACGAAACCGGCGACGAGGACAAGATCCGTACCGCAGACCCGACCGCGGTGCTGGGCCGCATGAAGCTCAACCTGGGCCTGCGTATATGCAGACAGGAGTTTTCGCTGAGCTGTCAGCCTATTGCTCGCGTCGCAGCCACAGCCAGTTTTGAGGATGTTTACTTGACTGCCCATACAGTCCGATCCACGGAGCAGGGCAATTTCTTTGCCATCTCGGGCGCCTTTACCAACCTACAAGCTTCGGTTCAGCATGTCTACTCCAGAGAGTCCACAGGCAGCTTCAAAGTCGAATCCATCGTTCTATCTCTGATGAACAGCAAGCATGTCAGCGGCACCAATGGCGTGTCAGCAATTCTCAAAGTTAGCCCAATGGATGTCTCCATTAATGCCAAACAGCTTCAAGACTTTTTGCTGTTCCGCGAGATTTGGCTCCCGCGAGGCATAAAAACCGAAACTGCTGCCCCAGCCGCCAAGTTGGTCACAGAGACATCTCAGGGCCATCTTGTGCAGCGCTACCAACAGGTCGCAGCGACAGCCGCCTTTCCCTGGACGGCAACCATCTCTATCCAGGCTCTGAGGATCGTATTAGACCTCGGACAAGCCCTTGGGAAATCCACCTTCTCCATCACTGAGTTTTGGGTGTCGTCCAAGAAGACTTCAGACTGGGAACAGAACCTCTGTCTCGGCTTTGACATGATCGGCGTGGAAAGCACTGGCCGTATGAGCGGTTTCGTCGCGTTGCAGAACTTCAAGCTGCGGACCTCGATTCAATGGCCTGAGCGTGAACAGGCGTTGAACGAGACACCCATGATTCAGGCATCTGTCGGCTTCAGCCAGTTCCGTGTCAAGGCCGCATTCGACTACCAGGCCTTCCTCATAGCGGATATTACATCTTTGGATTTCCTCATGTATAACGTGCGGGCCCGCGAAGGGACCGGAGACAGGCTTGTCGCCGAATTTGATGGGGAGGCGGTGCAGATCTTTGGTACGACCAGTTCGGCTGCTCAGGGTGTTGCCCTGTACCAGGCATTCCTGAAACTGGTGCAGGAGCGAAAGGCCAACTTTGAATCCTCCCTCAAGGAGATTGAGAGGTATCTGAAGAGAAAATCGGTCACATCTCCCGGGGCCGTGATGCATCGACTTGGCCTTGCCAGCAAAAGTCCAGAGGATGAGGCGCTCCTCAAGTCGCCCATCTCGCTAGACACTGATGTGGTTGTGACGCTCCAGAAACTGAACCTTGGCGTGTTCCCCAGCACTTTCTCTGATCACCAAGTCTTCAAGATGGAGGCTCTGAATGCGCAAGCTCGCTTTGCCGCCAGCATCGAGGACCGCCGGATTCACAGCATTCTTGGCCTTACGCTCGGTCAACTTCGCATTGGGCTCGCGGGTGTACGGACCGTGGGAGCCCCCAAGACGGCGAGCAAGCTATCAGTGGAAGACGTCGTACAGAGCGCTACCGGCTCGCGCGGTGGCACAATCCTGAAGGTGCCCCGGGTCGAGGCTGTGATGCAGACCTGGCAGGAACCCGATTCTAGACAGATCGACTACATCTTCAAGAGCGCCTTCGAGGGCAAGGTAGAGGTCGGCTGGAACTACAGCCGCATCAGCTTTATCCGAGGCATGTGGGCGAATCACTCCAAGGCCCTGGCGCGCGTATGGGGCAAAGAGATTGCTCCGGTCACGGCCATCCGCGTGACTGGTGTTCCCGAGAGCCCGGACGAGGAGAAGCAGAGAAAGGATTCGCTAGCGCTGGCGCTGCCTGGGAAGCAGCAAGATGCGGAACACCAGACAAACAAAATCACGGCAGAGGTGAAGGTGCCGCAGTCCAAGTATGTGTACACGGCATTGGAACCGGCCATCATTGAGACGCCGCAGCTGCGCGACATGGGCGAGGCCACGCCTCCGCTGGAATGGATTGGGTTGAACCGGGATAGATTGCCCAATCTCACGCACCAGATCGTTATTGTTAGCTTGCTCGAGCTGGCGGGGGAGGTGGAGGACGCGTATTCGAGGATTTTGGGGTCGTCGTGATGTGGCTTGGCTGACTGGGGCACGACGACGACGAGCAGGAGCAGGAGCAGGGGTGTACAGTACACCATATCACTTTTATATTACTATTCTATCGGGGCCATGTATTTGTCACTAGTTTTAATACCCCTTTGCATAAGATAGCGAGTCCGTTAGAGGGCAGGTTTTTTACTTATATTTTCTTTGTCTTTCTTTCTTGTGTCGATGGCTTGGCTGTGTGTGGCTAGTTTTAGATGGCAGATAATAGCATCGATCACAACACACAGCGGCTTATAATTACACCATTCCACGGTTGTTAGTCCGGGGAATATAACTGTTTTGACACAGGTGGGTTGGGAATTCCTCGGCGATAAGCAAGTTGCGAGCGTCAAGGTAACTGGGGGGTCACTTGTAAGGGGAAGGAAAATAGGAAAGCGCACCTCAACAAATACCTTACCCTACCTAGAGTTCTAGACCCACAACTGATCACAGGTTCTTGAGCATGCCGAAATGTGTCACGTATCATGGTCCTTCTCACCCGTACCCCATCCACCTGTCCATGGCCAGGCCACAATCCAGTGACCCCATCACGACATGAAATCTCAAACCTCTCCTGCTCTTCCGCTGTTCTGTATCATCAAAGACAGGCACGAGCCTTCAAATGTGGACTAATCCAGAAGAGCGGATGAAATGGCTGGACGGAACGAAAACTTGTACAATGGAACAGGGACCAAAAAAGCCCCTGCCAGCAGCAGAATCTTGACGACTTGGCAATCTGACTGGACGTGTTGTAAAAAGCCTGGCTCGTACGGATGGATGCCTCGGCCGCAAAGACCTCGCCTTCGCACACTTTCCTTGGTCGTCCACCATGTTGTCAAGTGTCACCTAGGGACCCTGGAAGGAGAACGAACCCTTCCGTGACAGGCGAGGTGCGCCCTTGTGATGAGGAAGAATGGCAAACTACTCGTCTATCCCAATATCAATACTTCAATTTCCTGGGCTCTTTGGTGCTCGTGGGAGATGGCAAATTCTCATGCGTTTTTTTGTCAAACGCTTGACAGATGATTTTCAAGGGGCACACATGACAAGGACGTTTCTTGCCCTCCACCGTGGCCAGCTTCTCCAAACTTGCTGTTGTTTGTGAGATCCTTTCAGACCCGTTGTCCCAGGTAGACTCTGGTCTCCAATCTCATACCATCTTCGGCGGACCAGGCCGACAGACACTGATTCTGCCTCCAATCTGCACCCAAACAAAAATATCGTCATCTGTCGAAAATGGCAGTCAAACTACGCGCGAAGCAAAGGCTCACCGCGGCGATGCTGATATCGTTCGCCTTCTTCGTCACCGAGCTTGCAGGTCAGACACAATTCATCCACATTTGTGATGATGATATAAACTGACAAGATGCTCAGTTGCCTTCAAAACCGGCAGCTTGGCTCTCATGGCGGATTCCTTTCATTATGTTAGATTCCTGACTCGATTTCTCAAAGACTCCATGGTTTGGTATGTGCTGATGTTTGGGAAATAGATGAACGATCTCTTGAGCTTTAGTGTAGCCCTAAGTGCTATTCTCGTGAGTCTCGTCATCGCCACGAGAGAACCGTCTCATCCATGGACGCACATCTTGGGCAGCCAACTGACGAGAGCAACATCCAGATCTCAGAGCGGCCGGAATCGCCCCAGTGGCTCACGTTCGGCTGGCAGAGGGCGCAGACCCTAGGCGCCTTCTTCAATGGGGTATTTCTCCTTACCCTGGGACTGAGCATCCTCTTTCAGTCGATTGAAAGATTTATCGTGTTTAGAAAAGTGGAAAATGTGAAACTGATACTGATAATGGGCTGCGTTGGACTTGCTTTGAACATAATCAGTGCTTGCTTTCTCCATGGTAAGTCGGCCGCATGGCTTTCATCCCTCTGGTGGCTCGATTGTTGACCAGACTGGATAGAACATCATGGCCACGGCCATTCTGACCATCACCATCATGATCATGGTACTACTGTCGATGACAGCTGTGGCCAAGCAGCCAAGGAAGCGCCCGTCGAGTACAAGCTGGACACTCACTTGGAATATGAGATTGACACAATCAGCCTTGGACTTGACCACTCGTCGATAGAAGATACTGCCAATGACGGGAAACCCGCTCTTCTTGTCGAGACTCGTCCCCTGGAAGACGAAGAATCGAAAATTCAGTCATCATGCCAAAAACCTTCAGCTGTGAGTTGAGTTGGGCTGCGTGTCAGACAAATCCATCCGACCTTTTTCATTCGAGTTGCTAACCAGCCCTCTCTGTGCCAAAATCAAGCTGCTGCTTGACAGGCACAAAGGCCATCTGCACGCCATACACAATAAACCTCGGTCCTCTCCTCCAGCACAACGGGATATCGGGATGATGGGAGTCATGATTCACGTCATTGGCGATGCGATCAACAACGTCGGCATCATCGTCGCCTCGCTGTTCATGTGGTTCCTCGCCTCTGACAGCAAATACTATGCCGACCCTGGGGTCAGCGTGGTCATCTCACTCATGATTTTCATGACTGCCCTCCCGCTGGTCAAGATCAGCGGCGCAATTCTGCTACAAGGCTCACCCCTCGGGATGAACCTCGCCAACGTGAAGCACGATCTTGAAAAGGTAATTAATTCACAGCCAGTACCAGACCTTTGTAGATCCATCATTTGAAGAGACTAATCACATATTATCATCGCCACACATAATTTAGATACCAGGAATCGACTCAATCCACGAACTCCACATCTGGCGTCTCGACCAAAAAAAGACAGTCGCGTCCGCACATGTCGTCGTCTCATCGAGCGACTGTAGCCGCCTCGTGGACTTTATGGACCAGGCAACTACCATCCGCGAGTGTCTGCATGCGTACGGGATCCATTCAGTCACCCTCCAACCCGAGTTTGTTGTGGGCGGTGGTGGTGGTGGCAGTTCCCCTTCTGGAAGCTCCTCGCGCCCCGAGTCATGCAGCCTCCTTCCTGCCTCGGTCGACGCGGTTTCTGTCGAGACGGCGGTGGCGGTTCCAGATGGGAAGAAGATGAGACAAGTTGAAGTCGATAATGACAAGCCGCCCCAAGGAGTTGTTGTTGGTTCGGATGCTGCTCATGTAACTGGGTGCTGCCGGATGGTTTGTGGAGGTGGTGGTGGGAATTGTGCGAGTCTTATGTGTTGTAGTACGGACACACATTGATGATGTGGGCATTTTGCCTGCTTCTTTATTTTTCGAGTCTTTAAGGGATTTCTTGTAGTTTTTGTTTCACTGTTATTTCTTTGGTTTGTTTTCTTTTGCCCCTTTTTTATTCTTAGCTTATCTAGAGACTGAGATTTCTTCTTCTTTTCGCAACAATATGCTACCACCGACCTATGTAAATACACACTTGAATAGAACACTGCTGTTTTCTCATCCTTTCAGTAGGTTAGTACAGTACCTACAGAAATATCGACAACCTTGTCCAACTCATCGTGTCTGGGCAGCTATAATACCCATTCTTTTATTTCTGCTTCAAGCTCTTAACTTGACTAAAAAACATTCTGGATTCATGTAGTTTGCCCGGCAGGACCGACAGTCCATACATACCTCGGAAACAGTGCTGTTTAACAAGAAAAGGCAAATATGAACTAACTTGATCAAATCGAGAAAAGAAAGATATTCGAGCAACCGAGCGACAGGCAGGCTGGTAGGTAGGTCTTTTGTTGATGTGTTTCGCAAATTACCTACCGACAGTAGGTATTCCCCCTCTTTCAAGGGCGTTGGGTCGTACTACTAGTCATGTAAAATCCGAGTCTTTCCTTGTTGGGTCATCATCTCCAACCATGGTGGGACCTCATTGGTCGGTGTGCCATTCGTCTTGCATGTTGCAAGGGATGGATGCTCTTCTTCTCGCATCGCAGCTTGCGAGCGGCAAGAAGGAAGAAAGGAAAGGATGGGGAAAGTGAAATAGCGAGCGAGGGTGAGGGTGAGGGCTAGAAAGAGTTAAGTCAACAGATTTGAGACTGTACACTTATATACATGGGAAGGTAGGCCTGTAGACCAAGTGAGGTCTGGTCAGGGACCTAGGTACAATACAAACCAGCGAATGATACTACCATCAGACCCTGGAGCGTTCTACCCATCGCGGCTATGGCGGTGTTTGTTCCATTGATTCCGAAGACGCTAATCAGTGGGAATTAATGACAAACAGGATGTAACGCCGATGGGGTTGTTTGGCGCGCTTTGGTGTTTGTTTGACTTGGGATATGGCGAGCTTGAGTATACCTGGTATGAAACTTCGTGGGGGTACGGGTTAATAACAGTATTCAGCAACCATGCTCGCCATGGAAGGGGTTGGATGTTACTATAGTGTATGATATGATATGATTTATACGACTCCTAGTTCAGGTAGGATTAAATAGACGTGGAGAGATGGATGCTGACTCTGATCGAGTGTTTGAGTTTTGGGTTTCCGGGACCTCTGGTCTGGCCAGATGTTGCGGGGAGGCGCATTCGTGCAGAGTCCAAGCTTTCAATCCCTCCTACCTTACCCCTCTGCCCCTCCTGAGCAAGACATGTGGTATGAATACTCGACAGAGCCGCCAACACGTGCATATTCTTTGCAGATGCAGCATCCGTACAGTGTCACTTGCCCAGCCCACTGGCATTTGAACCGGATCGGGGCCGTGTTGGGTGCCGCTTTGTCTGCCTCGAGCTCTGAAAAGAGTAATAACACACGTGCAGTACAGTATCGTACGTAGCAATCGTCGGTACCCGTAATGACTGATAAGAAAAGACCCAGGCCTGCTGCACCGCTGCATGTCATGCTCAATTCCCTACAGTGCCGGGCCCCACCAGGACACGCGGGAGACCCCAGAACGGACCCATACTTCCCCTCCAAGCCCATACCTTGACCATACACTTGCCCTACCTCAGACTCTCAGTCGCATCGTCACCGCCATTCCGAATCTCCGGTCACCCCCGCAAAGACAGGTTGCCATGACAGACAACTCATGGCTCGAATGGCCTTTTGCGTTTCCCCCTCGTCGCCTGTCGCCGAGATGCTAACTCTGTGAAACGCCCCTCTCATCCCGAATCGTCCGAGACGCGAAAAAGGTCAGGGTCTCTGGACTGCGTGATACTCGGAAATATTGCCCAACTCGCATACTTGAAGTCACAAGGTGCTATCTTACCTTTCTCGCGCTGCCACTGCTGGTTTGATCAACTGAATGAACCGCTCTAACTCGAATTACCACTTCCAGGACCTCGATAGCCACCACTCACCAACAACATGTTCTGCTGAGGATCGCCGACACCGCAGCTGCCTCGTCTCGAGTGAGGCATTGGTCAACAGCTATCCTCGCTTTTCAAAGGCCAAGCAACACCAACGCCCTGGCGCGCTCCGCGTGCTGTGCCTTGACTATACTAGACACCTATTTCCCCCCGGATCTCGACTGGTCGTGATGTTGGCATTGGCTCGTTTCTGACCTTTTCTTTTCTATCCACTCATATCATACCTTTGAGGGCTTGACTATCCGTCTTTGACCTGATACAAGGCTCAGTTCTCCTGTCATTGAAACAACCGTTAGCCCTACCCCCAAATTACTTTCCTGTATACGGTTTACCCACCTCGCCGACACGTTTGACGCGGTCTCTGCCATATCAGGTCTCCTGGCTTGAACCCTCGCGACGGCGACAGTATCAACCATGTTAGCCCGAGAGAACACCATCTCTCTGGGCTTCTGATCGAGGAACCGGCCCGGCCTTGTAATTGAACGGCTGTCTGCGTTGAAAGAATGCTTGGCAAGCTCTTCAACCTAGGGGCTGCCGCTGGCACAGGGGTGCCTCCCTCGCCCCAGTCACAGTCTCACAAGCCAGTTTCCTCACTAGAATCCGTTCAGGAAGACATCCATACGCGAAGCTTGCTGTTTCCCGATCTACAGGATCTCTACGAAAACCGATCCACGCAAGTTTTTGCCCTGTCCGTGGCTACCCCGACAACCTCGTCGGCAAATGCGTTCGACTACAGTTCCGAGCTGGAGCTCGACACGCGCGATGTCCGAATTATCATCATGCAAGATGCGCTTGGCTCTCTCGCCTCGTCGCTCCTGTATGATAGTCAGGCCCCTCCACCAATCCCATCTCCAACAGGAGAGCGCGCTTCAACAGCGGCCGCATCATCGCAATTCTACCCCGGCCGAGGTGCGACTTATCCGCGAAAGCCGAGCGTCAGCCACGTACAACGCCCGATAGTCATTCAACCTGGGAGTCCCAAGATTAGACAGGGGGCGTTCGACAATAGATCTTCGATATACAGTCGAAATCAGGGCTATGTCGAGAGCGATTCTCAGAGGACTTGGAGGGAATATCGTGAGGAACTGGGGACGTTCTCGAGCTGCATATTTGGGAATTCCGAACTCATGGCATACAAAGGAACCTCGACCAAAGTTCATGTTGTTCCTTCCGAGACCCGATCAACCGAAGCGGCATTCGGCGACGGGAGAGGTTCTGTTGGCAGGTCAAGCTTGAGGGCAAGCAGGCTGTCACAGTCATTCTCGTCGGAGAGTGTACCTCCGTTTTCCTCATCGTCTGCCACGAGCCCGGCAGGTCGAATGCATGATCGCAAGAAAGTTCTGGTCACCAGACTATTTCCTGTGAATCTGCCAACCGAGGAAGTTCCTGCTGTCGATATGCAAGGCCCGTCGTCTGAGAACACCCCTGGCTACCCTTTTCCCCCGCCCGGCGGCGATGGCAAGGCCAAGAAGAAATACCAACCGAAGCAAAAGAGGACGCCAATGTACGCGGTTGCTCTGGTCATCAACCTTCCCCCATCCTCTTCCCATTCCACCCCTGCGACCTTGTCAAAGTCAGGCTTCAGAGGCCCAGGTTCCTATTCCGAGCAAGATTATTTTCCGTCTTCATTAAGCTCCTCGCGCCCTTCTGGATGGACCATGATAGGACAGCCAGGCTTTGGGCCCGATTTGTTTGAGACGTCATTTGGAAGTGATATCGAAGACCACATAGATGCCATTACTCAGCACTGGGATATCATCATGCGGACACTGAATCAACTGCAGACGGTCGCCTCGAGTACTATTCTCCAGATGCTGAGACAGGCAGATCTCACTTCCCCGGACCCCCTTCCAACATTAGTCCCGAGCCAGAACTCCCGAATCAGCAGTCTGCCAGGACGGCGGAGCGAGGACGGTCCTCCTATGAAGGCTCCCAAGACTAATGCAAAGCATGTCACGCTTCTTCCGAACTCGCTACAAGAAAACCGTCGTGTCGGATCGGAGGTGGAGTTTGCAAAGAGCAGGGTTGTCGCTGGTATTTGCGCATCCCGTGTAGTTACCGGGCAGAACCGTTGGCCGATCTGGCGCGAGGAGGCTAGGTGGGTGGTGAAATGGGTGGGTGGCAGAGAGGAGGGTTTCCTCTTCAACCTCCTCACGGGCTTCCTGGCCACGCACACTGACTGGCTCCAAGCCCTGAGCCCGCCCTCATATCGTCGACGGCATTACCTCCAGCAAAAGGCAAAGGCGGATGAGGATGCCTCGATACCTGCTCGAACTGTGGTGGTCGCCCACGATAAGATTGTTGCTAGGCGCTTGATATTCTTGCTGGCCGCATTCTTGCCTGCTTCGCAACAATTCCCCGGCATGCGAGCCCACCGTCCGAGCACATCAGCATCGTTGGGGCCATTCTCCCAGTCGCCTCCCTCTTTTGTCGTGCCAATCTTGAAGGAGGAGTCTCTCAGGCGGAAGATTAACCGCCGCACCGGGCCTGGACGAGCATCTCATTCCCGAAACCTCAGCCTCCAGTCGCAAAACACCCGTGCGAGTGCTGTTCCGCCGACATTGGCGCACCTTAGTATGGAAGGCAGACACGAGAGACGAGTATCTGACGCTGGGTCTATTCGAACAACACACCTGCCTATCCGCGGAGGTGACCCTACACTGCGGAAGAGCAGCGCAGCTACAACAGGGACCATTACTCCCGAGATTAGTATCCCTCATTTCTCGATCGCCCACCACAGGGCAGAATCCTTTTCTCATGGACGCCCGACAAGCAGTAACAGTGTTGCTACTGATGATCTGAAGCGCATCACGAGGGCAGACAGCGCAGCGTCGCATGGCAGCTCGAATGGTGAATCCAGGCAAGGATCTAGATGGGGCAGTGTCATTAGTGGTCTATGGAGTGCCCGGAGAAGGGATTCAACCGCGGGATTGATCAAGACTCCGAATAACATGCCGAGCGAGCAAAACAATGGTCCTTCCTCGCCGACGAAAGCGGCTTCTAATGCTGCACCAAGGCGGCCTTCTGCGGCTACGACAGAACAGCAGTCCCCGAAAACTCCAAAGGACCCGACCTCGAGGACCGTAGGTCCACTTGCTACTCAAACGGGGGGGAATACAAGCCTAGCATTGGAAACAAGCGACACCCGGGAGCGAGGCGAGACCATCACCAAGCCCCAAAGGACACCCAATCCCTCGGGTGCGTTTGAGTCTCCAGTGAAAACCTCGATCAATATAGAAGATGGGGTCATCGACGTTGACATACCCTTCCCGGACTATCTCACCAACTTTGAGACGGCCGTGAGCTCGCCATCGAGCAGCGGCTATCTCTCCGCTCCCGGGTTCGGGGGGCTAGGGGTTGACAACTTTGAGCAATCGTCCTACTTCTCCATGGACAAGGATGTCCCGGTCAACGTGGCGGGATGGCTACAAAAGTACCATCCTGATTTCATCCTGCAGGCGTTGCCTGTTCAGGATGGCTTGATGGAGGATATCAAGGCGTCTATGCGCGCTGAGCCCTCGTCGCCTTCTTGGGCTCCGAATCATAACTCTGGAGGTCCTTTTGTCGTGGTGGACAAGTGGATCGATGTGAGCACTGCCATTATCGCAGATGCTTCTACTTTTACTATCAAACGTTTACGTTATCGGCGGCTGGTAAAGATGAAGGCCCCGCATGCAGCTACCACCGGTAACTCGTCACCGGGAACAACGCCTTCGTCGCCGGTTGGTGGTGCAGGTAACAACGAATTTGTTATCTGGAGTGTCAAGGACGACGAGTTTATAGAAGAGACACTACTCAGTTTAGACGATGTCCTCGTCGAGGCGGTGGAAAGGGTCATCTCGCTTAATCATACCAACACCGACATGAGCAAGGCAGCCGGCAGCAGCTCGGCTTGCTCGTCTAGATCGACTAGCAAGCGACGAGCCAGCGTGTCGACGTCGTCGGATATACGTTCATCTACTACCCAAGGGGCGGCGGCGGGTGGTGTAGGTCTGTCACAGGAGGTGCCGCGTTCGCAGTGCAAGACTGTTGTGTTGTCTGCGCTGGAGGAGATTATAAGGGATGTTATTGAAGAGCGCGAAGGCAGCGGCGGTGGTGATGGTGGTGACTTTGCCGCTGCAGCTGTATCTTCTGCTACGAATACTACTACGAATACTAGTAGTAGTAGTGGTAAGGAAGGAGGGAGTGCACTTCGGGAGGCTGTTAGGCGGTGGCTTGATAGTATGGAATTTGGGGATTGAAACTTGTTTGCACCTTTTTTGGCTCATGGGAGCCAACCAAGTAAAGATGGAGAGATGTGTGTGGACTGGATGGAAAGGATGGACAAGGACTGATGATACCCCCTTCCCATGTTCCCTTTTACTTACTACTTTGTCGGGGAGTTTTTAATGGTTCTTGTTATTTCTGTTCTTCTTTTTTTTAACTCGTTCTCGGCTGTTGGTCTTTTTTCTCGGTTTGCTATTTCGTGTGAAAGGTTCATGTTAGGTTAGTTGGGCGTTTTAATGTTGGCTACTCGTACTAATTATAGTATTTGAGCGTTGGCTGGATAGATAGGTATCTATCTCTTTGCATGTGGATTCATGGGCTTTTGTCCTCGGCGAAATAAAGCATTTCTAATATAATTTGGCTAATTATTGTGGACGTATGTGTTTCCTTTTTCATGCTTTCTAGGTGAAGTTTCTATTTGAAAGATACAGACCTCGATTTTGACTTCAATGTTACTAGATATGTATAATGGAAGAAACGAGCGAGGGAGTTGGTTGTTTACAACTTTTTCCTGATTTTTTTGCTCACTTGACCTCGAAGTGGCTATCAGATTCAACTCGGCTGCTCAAGAACAACATAAAGTAATAGCAAAGGAAGGTTTTTTTTTGGCTGGATGGCTGTAAACATACACTACGTATCAATGTCACGCAAGCTGTAGTGTAGGTTGGTCTGTAGGCAGTGTGAAATGGTATCATCATCATGTCTGTTGGTTGGGTATGTTGGAGGTCTAGACCTTCCGATACAGTCGTCGGCAACAACCTCCAAGGCTCGGTTCCTCTCGGTCCCGTGTTCTCGCCTTTTATGATTGTCTGGTTGTCACACAGACACTCACACATATTTGGACCACCAACTGACTGACTGACTTGACTACCTTGGGTACCTACTATAGACTGCAGTGGGTATGTATGTCAATTCGGAATATTTTGCAGTAGCGTACCAGGGAGGGATATATATGGGATCTACCATATGTGGGATTGTATGAAGGACACAAGGACATTGGAGGTTGTTGGACCTCTTAGTACTGTACGGAGTGTAGTAATCCAACCACCATCTCGGAAACTACGTCGTGAGATATTCCATGTACATACAGAAACAGCCGTGTGCACAGATGTGTAGTGTAAAAAGACATGACACAAACTGTTCTCAGCTGAACCTGCAAGATGCCTTTTCACATGGTCACATTATGTCTGATCGCATTCCCGAGGTCTCTCGATACCAGCAACTGTTGCATGCAGTTAAAGCGTCCAGTCGTTCGTCTCCGAGATACAACAAAGTTACAACAACGTCTTCTCGGCTGATATTATAATCACCGACCCAAAGAAACACAAAGCGCAGTAACGACATAGCGGGGAGGGAAAAACACCACGGAGTTACACTCGGAGACAATCGACAGGTGTCAATATCTCTTGGCGGAGGCTTCTCTTGCGCACTAAAATCTAGGTAGGCTTCTGCTGGATATGGTTGCGAACAGACGACTATTTGCTCGGCTACCTACTAGAGGAGAAGACTGTGGTTTGAACAAATTGGCTATATGCAGAGAGGTCCAACGCCGTATGGTTTGGGCTTGGTAGAGTGACAATGTCGACAGAGGTGTAGTGATGTACCAAGTTCTAGTGATGTTGGTGTTTGTTCTTTTTGACTGGAGGACGGGGCGGCCGGGGACGATCGATCTTACATACTGTCAACCATCACATCCATGTAGGTAGCAGGGTTGAAAGGTAAAAGGTTGCAGAAGTATTTATGGATGTCTCGCCTCTATGAGTTTGATCTAGTAATTAAATGTCATGTGCTTTTTGACTACCTAGACTACATGGTTGGAAAATAGAGTGGTCGTAGTCAAGGGCCTCGAAAGCGATCCGGGCCTTGTTGGGAAGCAATTCCACTGATCTGGGAGTGAAATAAAGTTAAATTGGATGTATATGGGTTTTTCATCTAAAAGCACCCGAGGCCTTGGGGCAGGAGCTACGGATAGACTTTTTGCAATTATGTTCTTGCTTGCTCGCTAATTACCTATAGTATGTGGTACGAGTAGGGGTCAAGCTAGATCCCTAAAACCATATACATCGAAAAATGAAAGAGGTAAAAATGCCACACCAAAAGAGCAGAGTCAAGAGACGATGTGATCCAGTCGGCCCTCGGCCATCTTGATTCTTGACATTGTGTGCTGACAGGAGCAGTAATGGTAATCCGTGCGTACTCACCGCAAGCACCGGCAATTGATATTACCAAGTCGACCGATGGTTAATCATGTTTCGATAGTTTCGGCTCTTGCTCTTCTTTTTCTCTTGCCGAGATGGTGTCAACGGGCGGAATGCCAGGCATGGTCTAGTCAAAGATCTGACTTCTCCGCCCAGCACAACTGGTGATTGAGACACTGCAGCTGGACTGAATGATTGGTCGAGGGTATAAGATTACCTAAGTATATGGGGTACAGTAGTGCGGTGTCGAGATCTCAGATGGTGGCGTCCCGGCGTCTTCAACGGCCGTCCCCACTTTTCACTTTCCCCGACTGAACTTCAAACGGTGTTATGCAGGCAGGAACGGCTTAGTACACGCTCCCTGATGCAGTGCGCATTCTTGATTTCAATTTTCATCACGCTCTGTCCAGCACCCGAGTCCAAACCCTCCCTCATAACAAACCATACCTTGTGTCCACCAGGCCGTGCTGTGATGACAGACAAGCCTCCAACACAAAGAGAAGGGCGTCCCCGAACCCAGCAACGTCGCAATGTCCATTGCGCTTTGCTCAGGTTTCCGTTGTTGGCAGACCATTTAACCCGTTCTGCTTATCCTCCTGCCGATTCGGGACATGTCTCGACAGCTAACAAGCCCAGAATGAAGCCCCAAGGTCACCTCTCCCAAGGGCCAGAGGTTGCCGGATAAATGGGCCTCGGTACCGCAGTGTCGTTGCGGAAGCTGTGCTCTTTTAATTTTCCCGTTCCGGACATGCAGGGGGGGAGTTGGAGCCGGACAAGAACAGACCGGGAGGACCTCTCCTGCCTACTGCCTGCCTACCTACTGCTATGCTATATGACTCTGCCGAATATCTTACTCATCAAGAGTTGCAGGGTACGGAGGATAAAATACCCTGACGAGGCACATAAGCTACTACCTCGTAAAATAAGTAATACTTTACTTCTACTAGTAAATTTAGTTAGAAATAGTTTAAATTACCGGTTTTTATAGGGGTAAGCCCCTAAATCCCTAGTCTATTAGGGACAAGTCCCCAAACCCCTAGATATTAAATACATATACTGAATAGAAAGAATAAATATATATATTAGATAAAATAAATACTGTTATAAGATAAATAAATACCTTTATAAAGGCTAAAAATACCCAAATAACTAGTTTTTATAGGGATAAGCCTCTAAACCCCTAGTCTATTATAACGATCGTTACATACCACACCACTGTAACGATCGTGACATACCACACCACTACGTAACATAGCCCAAAAGAGCAACTAGACTTGATTGGAAGATCCAATCAAGT
>MU858282.1:0-52763 GCA_033297075.1 Rhypophila decipiens | reverse complement strand
GTACCGGTTTTTGGGCGGGGTTAGGGTTATGTATGGGGAAGTTCATGGATCAACGTGCAGTGAAACACCAGCCAACGTGCGGGGATGCTGCCTCTAACTAACAGCGTCAAGAACGCAACGAAGAGAAAAAAAGATATAGGGAAATACAGGATGGCCGTTCATGGCGTGTCGGTGGAAGTGGTACATCCCTGATCATTGACATCCTCGTCCTGGACCCTGCGCTTCATCTTGTGCACGTAGCCGCCAGCAGCCTTGGGGACTGCCAAGTTGTTCCAGCATTCTTCCAGGTTGCTGTGCCACGCGGTGCCGCGGGCCAGAGTAAAGGTGGACCACCACTCCCATTCCCAGTTGTCGCCGTCCTTGTCGTAGTACTCAAACTTCCACGAATTCACGCTCCAGTCGCCAGCGCATTCCTGAATCTTCTTCTTGAGCAGCTTGCCCCAGTCGTCGCTGGCCCAGCCGCGGCCGTGGATCTTGTAGGCTCTGTAGCCGCCCTTGTTGTGCGCTCGGCAGGACCCGTCGGGTTTCTTCTGCCAGATGCGCTCGCGAGTGGGCTTGATCTCGTAGATCTCGTTGCCGCGGATCCACTTTCCGCCGTGCTTCCAGTTCTGCGGGTTGTCGGGATTGTTGGGGTTGCAGCCGTGGACCAGCTCGAGCATGGATTCGCGGCAGCGTGACCTGCTGTAACTGCCTGCGCCGTTTCGGAGGGTGAGCGAGACTTCAAACTCGTCTGGAGTGCCCTCGTTGTAGACTTGGGCCTCCTTCCAGTTGATGGTGTTGGCCGGCGGCGAGAGCCATTCGCAAAAGTCCTTGACGCCCCTGTCCATGACCTGCCAGGTGACATAGGCCTTCTTCTTGGGGTCGGACGCGTAGCAAGTCGTCTCGGGCCTCTGTTTGAGCTGGCAGATGTCCATGCCGGGCAGGTTCAACATCTTGCCGCGGAAGTAGGCAATGGTGTTGACGGCAAAGGCGGCCATGGCGCCATGGCCTTTTTCGTTGGGATGGAACCACTTGGCATAGCTGTCGGGTATTTCTGGGAGCCAAGAGTTATCCCCGGGGCACACGGGCGTTGTGGGCGCGCGGCGATCCAGCTTGGAGCGAGCCACAGCGGCTGGGTTGGGCGACTTGTACAAGGGCGACTCGTAGAAGGCTTCCATGGAGAGGTCGAGTGGTTCTTCTTCGGGGGGATTCAACTCGCCATTTTGGGCGCTTGTACTGTTCTCCTCCCGCCGGGTTAGTTGGTCCCGGGAGCTTGGAAGTTTCTCGGTGTTGGGTTTGAAAAACAGCAGCTCGGGATGCTTGGGGTCCGGATATTTGCCATCGCTCCTGGGGTCGCACATCTGTCCGCCTACCGTGGCAGGCCACTCGCTCCAGTCGATGAAACCAATGTTGATGGCGTCATGGCGGGGATCGACCTGGTATTGCTCCACAATGTCCTTGAGCACCTTGTTGAGGTCTGCCACGAGCTTGTTGAACCGGACACGGCGCGCCTTGGTCAGTGTCAGGCCCATGCCAAAGGCATAACGCCACTTCCAGTACGCCGGCACTGCCCAGTTCTGGTCTGCGCAGTCTTCGCGTTCGGTGTTGAAAAAGGGCGCATAACCCATGATCATGACGATTCCCTGGTCAGCCATCTTGTACATGAGTTCCTCCAAGATGTAGTTCAAGTTTTGTCTGACAATGGTATTCATGTTGTTCTCTGCCGCCATGAGGACCTCATTGCAAGCTGTCTCGCCGTCATAGGCAAGGAGAACGCACTTTTTGATGAGGGCGTTCTGCAGGGAGGCGCGGTCAGTACGGATCTCATTAAATATAGGAACAAGGTCACTCACCAAACACAGGTCGTTGCCGCCTCCTGTCATGACGACGAGGTCGAGATCACCTTGAAGCGACCTCGCCTGCTCGTAGATGTCGACAGATCGGTCTCCGCTGCAGGCCGGGTACTGAAAGTCTCTCCTGGACGGACTAAGCCACGCGTTGATGAGACGAGGCCAGCCATGACTCCAGCGCGAACATTCCCAGTCGTCCCTGTTCTTGCTTCGCGTACCCAACGGCTTGCCCGCCCCGATGCCGGCAGTGTAGCTGTCGCCAATGGCGGCCCACCGCTTGACCCATCTGAAGTCGAATCTCGCCACGGTACTCACTTGTCTCCCAATGAGAGGGGAGGCGTCAGAGATGCCCGAGGAGTTGGATTCATGGGGAGAGCGCAAGTCGACGGCCAGGTCCAACTGAGGCGTCCGGACTGTGGCCGCATACGGTGGTGCTGCTAATGCCGTCCCGCCGAGGAGCAAAAGGGCTGCCACGAACCAGTTTGATGAAGGCATCATCATTTTCGGCAGATGAGCCTGGTAAAGGAGTGAGAAAAAAAAAAAAAAAAAAGTAAGTTGCTAGTAGTAACAGTGCGCCCGCTGCAGTCCCCGTCTCCTGGTGTTATTGATAAGGCGAGAAGAAGGACATGACTTACAAAATTGATTTTCTTGCGCCAAGGCCGATTCCGTAAAGCTTTGAGAGCTTGTCTTGCCGATCCACACACTCATTGATGAAGAATCAGGGGCTTCATGTGCATGACCCCTTTCATGGAGCTTAGACCTCTAGGTACCTACTTGTACATTGACCTCAGGCTGGCCGCTGATGACGGCTCCACTGATGAGTGGGTTTTGAGCGTGCCGTAGTGCCGTGCTGGCCAACGTTTCATTCGCTTGCAGATGCGTGGATAGGGACTGAAACTACCGAAGGCTCTCGCAACGATGGACTGGCTTTGATTGCCAGCCGAGGTGAAAATAGCATCTTGGACCCATGGACGTCTTGGGTTCCTGGTTCTTGGTTCGCAGACTGTGTTGGGCCATCGAATGGCACTGTGCTAGACTCGGAAGGATTCACGCCCAGCTAAGCCAGCTTTGCCATTTTGGGACTGGCATAGGTGTTAACCATCGAGCGCTAAAAATGAAAATGCAGCAGGGAGCCTGTAAAAGCTAGCTTTGAGATTCCCGACGGAAAGTTCAAGGTTGCAAAGAAACCGCAGTTTGAGCTTTTAAAAGAGACGCTATTATCTAAAAACACGAAGGCATATTCAACTGCCAAGAGAGACGTTTGATCAGGCCACTTTAAAACCCCACGCCGAAGAATTCACTTTAAACGTAGCCTGGTAATAAATGCGTCTCTGTCTACAGTAGCCTCTGAGCCCAGTCAGCCCACAGGCCATCCCAGTATTTCCGCGGTGGATACTAATACCCCGTAATTACCAGAAACATGAGGAAGGGATGTCGTGGACCCTGGCGTATTGGAACTAACCACTTAAACGAAACCAGTACCAAGGGATTGGACTCAAGAGGCAGACTGCAGATTATGTCCCACACTCCCACTACACCCCTTCCGGGGTTTGAAATGTTAGCTCTGTTACTTGACCAGGGTGTTACTATAGAGGGTAAAGTCAGACAGCTACAGAAACAGGTACAGAAAAGTCGCTAATCCTCTAGCAAAATACCCTTGTATCTTGTAGCACTTTGTACCGAGCTAACATTTCAAACCCCGGTAGCGGAGTAGTGTAAACCTCCAAGCACTTGCGGAAGCTAGACAAAATTAAGCAATCTATTCGTATCAAGGGCCCAGGGGCCGGCAGGTCGACTACATTATCGTTCCACACGGAATCACGGGCAGCCCGGGTTTTTTCAACGACAGCCATAAGCACCGTCTCCACGAGTTCGGTGGCATAGGTACCCTTGCTAGCTACTCTAGTTTTTACATTAGAAAAGCAAGCAAGCTTTGCTTTCCTTTGAGAGCTCCGAGTCCCTGGTACCTCTGCGGCACATCTGACGGTCAGATCTGCTTTGAGGTAATCAGCGCTGGGCAATCCTTCTATTTTCTGTACCACAAGTGGTATATCGATTCCGGGTCTCTACTTCAGCTGTGGGCATCCATTTCGTTTCCTCGCCATCGCCTTCCAGTGGTTCACTTGTGGTCCCTTTTTGCCTCCCCTCGTTCTCTGTCAACCGTCCGTCAGTTTATCTGTCAGTCTGTCAGTTCTGACTCATTTTCACTCAAAGCTCTGCAAAAGCTAGCTATCATACGGCACCCGGGCGACTCTCTCTTTATCGGCCCAAGGGTGTCTTGACACTCGTTTTGACCATCTACTACATCCTTTTGTTCCCTCCCTTTCATCAAGTCCAGTCCCTATGGCACGACTTATCTCGTTTTTGGCCACGTTGGCCACGCTCCTCTTCTTGGGAGTCCATGTTGCCCATGCCAGCAGCAAGTCCTGGCAGTCGGGCATGAAGCCGCAAGACCCTCTCCCGGTCCGGAGACTGGTGCTGGATTCGCGTGGGCATGCTGACGTCGACGCCAACCATAACGACACAAGCGCACGCGCCCGCCTCCAGAAGCGCGTGGGGCTCATAAAGTATAACATGAACGGATACAGGAAATGGGAGAATCACGTGGTCAGGTATTGCTTCGCAACTGAAGAATCACGGACGGTGCTGCAAGACACCCTTCACGAAGCCGTAACTATATGGCAAAACGCCTTGGACTCGGAAGATTGGCGGTGGGAGCTCGTTCCAGGTGCCCACCCGGGAGCCGCATGCACTAACCACCCGGACCGGGCCAGTATTCTTGTCATCCACCTTGCAAACAGGCTGTCCAGTTCCGTGGGCATCCCGGCTCTCAACCAAGCACGCCCGGATTATCAAGGTCCCCGGATGCTCCTGACTACCGCCGAGACGATGGGTTCGCTCAACCGAGTCGCCAACATTGCGCACGAGGTTGGCCATGTCTGGGGTCTGCTTCATGAGCATCAGAACCCCTGGTACTGGGCCCGTTCGGAGACTCATTGGGCACCATTCACCATTCACAAACCAGGCTCATTCAACTGCGAGAACCTCGCTGATTATGAAGCAGGCATGCAAAGAGCCCGCGCCGCGGGCATCAACCCACCAGAAAAGATATGCCAAGATCAGCGGGACGCCGCCAGGGCAGAGTTCACAGCCTCAGATTACCTGCCCTACCCCTTGGGTGAGCACTATTCTCAGGCTGATGATGAGGATGATATAGACTGGGACTCCATCATGCTCTACCCATCTACGGGCGGCGGCAGAGGCACCGCTGGGCCGCCCATCATCCACCCTGACAACCCAAATCCCGACTACTGGGAGAACGACCACAGAGCCGAGGTCCTGCTGGGCCGGCAAAGGAGAGGTGCGGGGTTTGAAAGATTTGGTGCCAACTTGGTTCCGTCTGACGAAGACGTAGACACCCTCCAGCTCTTGTACGGCGATGAATGGGCAACCTTTGAATGGGCTGGGTTAATAAATGAAGAAGAAGTGCAGGAGCAGGTTCAAGCAGCCATGTGCTGAAGGGGCCACTAGCTCCTAACAGAGCGGCAGCTTTTACGGGGGGCATGGCTGCTGGCCGGCATGGTGAATTGTCACTCCTAGGAAGCCTTGAGATGTTGAGATGTGGCTGGGGGGTGCCAGCATGTGTAGATATGGACTGGCTTTTTTCTGAGAAATTAGTTTTCTGATTAGTGTAGTAAAAAGTAGTTTTTACTCTCTCCTTGCCGCGAGTGATCATATCATGATGCTAGCTAGCTATATTCTTTATTCTTGATGCTCACACACTGTCACAGACACTCGAATCAAGTGGCCGTCGACAATTCAAGTTGACTTGTAAACTAACGATGACATTTCTCTTTCAAAGTGGTGTTAATACTTCATGCCACCACTGTACAAAGTCGAGTCCCGACTAAAAAACAAAAAAACAAAAAAAAAACACGTTGGTAAAATACGAGAACTTTTTTTCTTAGCTAGCTAGCACTTCAGATGGAACATGAAGGGGGTACGTGGCGCCGGTCTGAAATCACAAACTTCAATGGGGACGGGATTGCGGTAGGCAGGTACATATTTTAACCTGCACAACATACAACAAGAGGGTCTACCAGTATTGTACTATTACAAACAACTGTTTTCCATTTTTCTACTCGTTTTCTGTCTGCCGAAATAAAGGACCACCTTGAGCAAAGCTACGCTACCCAGCTTACAACTCGTCACACCCACCCAGGCATATTGCACTCGTAAAAGGTCGGCTCATACACTTGGGTCTTGTTCCGGTTGAGATTGCTGCCCAGAGCCTCGATCAGCGTGCCATCGTCGAGATCGATAGCCCAGACCATGGTACTGTTTAATTTCTCAGGTTAGTTGATGAAAACTCTAGAAACTCAAGGCATGAAAAAGAAAAGAAAAAGCTTACCCGCCGAGGCACCTTTTGTTGGCAAAATCCCGCTTCATGCCCAACGTGACGGCGTCGTCCCAGCTGACCCACTGGTCATTGTTCCAGGTGACCACCTGCACCGCCTCCTCCTCGTACAAGGTCTGCTGGGCCCCGTTCTGGATCAGCTCGTTGATCTCGGCGGCCGACAGCACACCGGGCGTGCCGGTGCACCTGCCAGCCCCGGCACCGGTCGCGTTCTTGAAGGGGCAGCCCGGAGCCATGCAGTTGGGGTCTTCCATTGTGAAGCCTGAAAAAGAAACATTAGTAGTGCATACTGCATTTAGAGCGGGTCAAAAGGACAGCTTACTTCGTCCGTAGAATCCCAACCCCAGGTTGATTCGCTCCGGGTTGATGTTGTTTCGCCACATCAGCTCGAGCCCCTGGTCAATCTCTGTCAGGTTGGTGTGCGCCAGCGCCACGGACCCAATGGCCTTGACGGTGCTGTCCCAGGTGCCGTGGATGTCGTACGTCATGATGTTGAACCAGTCGATCCACGGCTCCATCTCCTGCAGGTTGAAGCCGCGCAGGTACCAGTAGCTGGCCGGGATGGCGATGCTGATGCCGAACCGCTTGCCCGTGCGGTTGAGCCGCTCGCGCAGACGACGAAGCATGCGGACGTAGTTGTCGAAATCGGCCGGGATGCCTCCGCGGTCATGGGCTACGGGGTACTCCCAGTCAATGTCGATGCCGTCAAAGTTGTGCCGAAACATTAAACTGATCAGGGACTCGAAGAATGCATCCTGGTTGGCGTCCGACTTGGCCATGTCGGAGAAGGCAGTCCGGTAAGGCCCGTCGTCGTTGTGAGCCCAGCCGCCCACGGCCAACCACACCTCCAGCCCCGGCTGGCGCGCTTTCAAGGACGTCACGGCCGAGTACAGACTCCCCGTCGTCTCGTCCATGGGCACCACGTGGAACGTCTGGGGGTGGATCATGGCAAAGGAATAGATGAGATGGGTGTAATAGCCGAGGGGGATGTCCTCGGGCGGCATGTTGCCGCATGGCCGTGCCCAGTTCCAGCCTTCGTAGTAGCCAATGGTGCGCTTGTCCGACGTGGCCGCCGACAGAGGGCATTCCGGCTTTGGCACCTGGGCACCGAGACAAAAGTCTTCGGTGGTGCCGCAGAATCCGTGCGGACTGCAGCAGACATTGAGAGGACACTTGATCTGAGTAGACCATTGCCCACCGGGACCCCAGGTCCCGGGATCGCAGTCGGCTTTCCAGTTGCAATTCGAAGTGCAGTTTCCAGCACCGCAAAAGGTAGGACCACCACCGCAATATCCAACCCCTTGGTCATCTCTACTCTCCGCAGGACAGGTCAGCATTTTTTAAGGAAAGAGAAAAACAGGAAAAGGAACTCACAAAGGCCCACAGCAACCGAGCTCGCATGGTTTGGTGGCAGAGCACTTGTGATCCGGTGAATTCTGAGCTGCTGCTAGAGATACTGCACCTCCAAGGAGGGCAAGAAATGGTAGAGGGGATCGCATCTTGGACCTGTCCGTCCTTTGTTCTGTGCTCGCGGAACAAGACTCCAAAGAGCAGAACAAAAAAGAGAAAGGCGGGATGGGACTGCTTCACAACAGCAACTGCAACCGGACCACGCTGTCTGTCGAACTGCTTTGGGGTTTGCAGTTCCACTGGTAATAATCACAAGAAATAATATCAGTGACAGTGCACTCGTCAATTAGCTTAGCTTCAACCAACATTTTCATCACTAATTTTCAGGGGCTGACCAGAAGTACCAGACACAAACAAACAAACAGATGGCCCTCCATCAGGGGCAGAACATGACTCTGCAGCTCATAGGGCCGATGATACACAACGTCCGAGGCGGAATCCTCTTTACGGATAGGGGTCATGAATCCACCGCCGGCTCCCCTTGCAATCTTGACTTTAAATGCTAAGCGAGATGCATGGTGCTTTGAGGTTTGCACGTCTTTCAGCAGACAAGATTAATCTTCGCTAAGCTTAGCCCGCGCGAACCAGGCCCGAGGTGCCAAGCATGCGCGAAAGAATCTAGCTTTACCCCGTACGGTACCACTCTACGTTCTAGACTAGTTCCAGCTCTGTGGAACCACGGGAAGATTGACTGCTGTCAAAATCCCGATCCTTGTCGTTTTAATTTCACCTCGTCTCTAGCAGTCCCTGTGCCTGAATAAATGGGTACAGTGTGCTCGACGATGTGGAGCGCATGCAACGCCAAGCACCGAAGGATGGGATTTGGAACAGACCCAGACGACCCGAACACGTGCCTAAGCACCCCGTATTGATAGTATTGTAATACCTATTTCTAGGAGCACTCTAGTCGCCAGGTAGGGCATAGTGAATACTAGTGTAGAGTATAGTCTTTGGTCACTTTCTACCCCTGCCAACTGATTCTGCCTCGACAGCGCCTCATGGTCAAAATTTACTCGCTCCGGACCGGGCTCGGGCAGCCGAATTAAAATGACAAACTGCAAGTTGGACCCCACGCTTGGAAGGCAGGGTTCTTTATTCGCATGGACCTCGAGTACCGTAGGTACAGTACTCTCATATCAAACGACCCACGACTAATTATCACACCCCATACCAGATATCCCTGCCTCCGCAAGAGCTCTGCAGACACTCCTGAAATATTGCCGGCTTCAATTCAGTGGAACTGCGGACCTGGAGACACCTTGAAATTCCCGACTAACGCGGCAAATAGGGATGCCACTTGCCGAGGTCGCAATATTGGTCGAGTGCGTACTCCGTAGCGGACAGGGCTGGCGGTTCTCCTTGCCTCGATGTGCCAAAAGACAGACCGACCCCTGAGACCTGACATCTCGCTTCGTTTAGTCACTTTAGTGTAGTCTCTCCTTGGCAGAATCACGCATCTGACAACTGGATCCCGGCAGTGATTTGTTCAAGTTTGGATGCTTGTGACTACCAGTGACTTGCGCTGTTTGTCTTGTCTCCTCGGAGGGTTCAAGGTGGCAAGTGTTGGACCCCGTTGACCTCCCTTTGTACTCCGTTCTCTCATCACCATATCGTCGTCTTCAAGCTCCGATATCGAGACGACCAAAGTCAAGACGAAGCTCGAAAATGACACTCACTAGCCTGTCCTACCTGGCAGTTGGCCTGTTGGCCCTTTCCCGCGCCGACCTCACGGCCGCTCAGAGCGTACCGGCGCCGGCCTCGACCCACCCCGGGACGTCAGCATCCTGTACCCGATGGCATGTGGTTGGAGAGGGCAACACTTGTCCCGGAGTCGAGGCCCAGTATGGCATCACGCACAGCCAGTTTCTGAGCTGGAATCCCGCTGTCTCCAGCGACTGTGTTAGCAACTTCTGGGGCGGCTTTGCCTACTGCGTGAGCATCACTCCCGGTGTGCCACCGGGTCCGACTCTTGCGGGGACGACGGCAGCCTGCAAGCGGTGGCACGTTGTCCAGAGCGGTAATACATGCGCTACTCTCGAGGCCCAGTATGGAATCACCCGCAGTCAGTTCCTGACGTGGAATCCCGCCGTCTCCGGTAATTGCGAGTCCAACTTTTGGGCATATTATGCCTATTGTGTCGGCACCACCGTCGTCACAACCACCACCTCGTCGACCACGTCGTCCTCACGGTCCTCGTCGTCAAGCTCTACACGCTCTTCCACTGCCACCCCCGTGACGACCGGGCCGCCTGGGCCAACCATGACGGATGCCCCGGGAAACTGCAACGGGTGGCATCTGATCGTCACAGGCGACGACTGCGATAACGTGGCAAGCCGCTATGGCTTGACGCGAGCTCAGTTTGTTGCCATGAACCCGTCCATCTCGGAAGACTGCTCGGCCGGATTCTGGCTCGAATTTGCCTACTGCGTGAGGCTCGGACCCGCCGTGAGCAGCACCAGCTCGTCGACGAGCAGTACCATCACCAGCTCGAGCTCCTCTAGTAGCAGGAGCACTTCGTGGTTCAATTCAACCTACTCCATCCAACACCCGACCACGTCGTGGGCCATCACCACGCCCGCCCGCACCAACTCAACTTGGCCGCCAACGGCCACCCAGCCAGGTCAGCCAGCATTCTGCAACGACTGGCACCTGGTCTTGCCCGGTCAAGACTGCCTCAGCATCATAATCCGCTACGGTGCCAGGAACTTTATGAGTTCAGAAGACTTTTACGCCTGGAATCCCACCATACAAGAGGACTGCTCGGGCCTCTACATCGACCACTGGGTGTGCGTCGGCATCGAGCCCCAGGACGGCCTCACCATTGAAGTGCCCATCCCTACAGAGACCCCCAGCAGCACTTCACGGCCTCCGCTGGTGATCCCCACACCGCCGCCCGAGATGGAGATTCCGCCCTTTGACCCGACCCCGTTCCACGGCACGCCGCCGACCAACTGCCACGGCTACTACCAGGCACGGGAGAACGAGACCTGCAATGACGCAGTTAGGGATCGCGACGTGCCACTCACGACGGCAGACTTTTTTCTCTTGAACCCGGCGCTCAACAACGACTGCAACGGGCTCTGGGCCGGGTACTATTACTGCGTCAACGCCCGCGACCAGGCCTCGGACATGCCCGACGTGGTCACCGTCCTGCCCGAGCCCGTCCTCCCGGGGACCGCGTCAGACTGCGTGGCGTGGTACCAGGCCATCGGCGAGGACGAGTGCTGGATGCTGCCCTACATGTTTGGCACCTTTTCCCTGCTCGACTTTGTCAGCTGGAACACCAACGTCACTGCCTTTAGCGACGGTTCATGCCAGGGGTTCCAGCTGAACTACTGGTACTGCGTTGCCGTGCCGGGGACGCCCACCACCCGAACGGCCCCATTTACGATGCCGGGCATGACGGAGGGTCTCGAGCCCACAAGCAGCAGTAGCAGAAGCGTGACCGTGACGAGCACGACAATCATCATCACCACTAGCAGCAGCAGCAGCAACGGCCCGTCGTCGGTGTCTGCCTCTTCCACCACGACGAGCGCAGCTGCCGTTTTGACACCACAGCCGATACAGGTACGACGACCACTCTGATCCATCTCAGATTTACCTTATACCTAGGGGATTGACTAACCTCCTATTTTCATGTGCACAGGCCCCCATGATTGCGGGATGTCGCCGGTTCTACTACGTCCAACCAGGCGACGGATGCTGGTTCATCAGCAACGCCGCCGGCATCTCTACAGAGTAAGTCTAACCCGTTTTGTTATAAACTCTGACATATTGCGTCTGGGTACATGTACTAGTAGCAAGATCTGACCATTCTTTACTAAACAAACAGTGACTTTTATCTCTACAATCCCGCCGCCGCACCAGACTGCTCTGCCATGTGGGCCAACGTTTACGTGTGCGTGGGCATCTCTGGGCCGGTGGCGACCTTTTCGGGGACACTGCCGGTGCCGACGAGTTAGGGGTTGGTCTTCATCAGCTGAGGGATGGATATAATAGGTTACCAATGTAAATCACTAGCTTGCACCAGTATAGCTTATAGCATTGCCCTGACGAAACTGTTAAATTTCATTTATATCTGCATAGTTTATCTCTTCCTGTTCCATTGTTTAGAAATTCTCGTGCATGTGCCGCTGTTTCCCTGCTCGGGTTTGGACATGATACAATTCAAGCGGGCTGTGCCGACTCCGTCTAGGCAAATGGCTCGACATGTGGTGCATCGCCGCAGCCATGGAAATGACGGACAAGCATCCTTCTGTAAGGTACGGGCTCAGCGTCGACTTAGACGAGGTCAAGGAAGACGGCGTCATACGGAGGCTGAGACTACTTGGCCTCTAGAGGAAGAAAGTCGACCAATACAGGAAAAAGGCAGCTAGTGTCCCGTTAATCTACCTCTGCCCTCTGAGGTTCAACACAAACCACTTCACGCTCCTGGAGATCAACGAGCAGGCCAAGATGATATATCACTATTTCTGCGATTTTTCGAACTCATCGTCCTTCATCTTCATGTACTTCCTGATCATCCGCAGTTAGTAGCTGACGAGCAGAACCCAGGGGGCGGGCGTCCTTGCCAGATCTTTGGGCAGAAGAGAATGCCTAGACTAGTCTTCGAGACGATGGCGCGGAGTTTGTTTCCTCTGCTCACCGCCTTGCTGAGCATTTGTCTCCTTATATCTGTCGTCCTTTCTTGGATCCTCTGCTCCTGGACCGGATTGGACTCGTCGCCTCGTAGAAGGCTGTCTAGAAGAGTGGAAGCCACACGCACTCTCTGCTTTCCTCTTTTTATAACGAACCCTGATCCTGCGATCTGTCGAAGCTGGGCCTTATACCACACGGCGGCACCCATTTCCTCAATCAAATTCAGGATTATCGTCGTCTTCGAGCGAGACTGGCCTGCCTCGAGCTGGTGGTTCCACATTAAAGCACTCCAACTTCTCATGTCCGTCGCGCTCCACACAGACTCGGAAGCTTCTACCTTGTCAGTTTTTGCCCATATCGTGTCGGTGAGTAAAGCCCGGAGGATTGCCGGGTGGGCATCTGGTGATGCTTCTTCCGTTTTCTTAGTCATCATCTCGATGACGGTAATGGTCTCCGCGAGCATATCGTAGAAGGAAGAAAGTTTGATATGGGGATGTTGCGAGGGGCTTTCTAGTGCAGAACTCTCAAGCACCAAGGATACATCGGACCTCGGGACCTCTTCTGTCTGAGGTGACGGCTGCGTTTCAAGGTAGTCTGGCGGTAATGGTGTAGTAGACGAGAATCTGAAAGGACGCCGGTACCGCAGCCTCGCTCGTACGTAGCTTGTTTGACCTTAGGCTCGTCAAGTTGCATTTCCCTCATCTCAGGGCGATCCTCATTCCTCTCGTTGCAGACGTCCTTTGCCGTCGAAAGACCATGATATAATGCGTTCCTATCTGGGGAGGCAGCCCCGGTCTTGGAAGGGGTTTCGGTGCTATTGTTTTCCCCACCCCCGCCCCCGCTGACTTCCTGCCGCGGGATGGATGCCTCTGCCATGACCGATATATGGTTAGGGCTGGTCTTGGGGCCAAACGAGCTATCGCCGTTAATTGCTGTTGACTTACCCGCTGGCTCCTCGGCTGGACTTTTGGCAGCTCTGACCTTCGAGGGCTTCTCGACATTCGAGGCTCTCGGAGGTCTATACGAGGGATCTAATATCCTTTTCCTCTTCCGATGCCTTGGGCTCGCATCTGTGTCATCATGTATGTTGACGTCAATGTGCTTGAGAGCTTCTTCTACAAAGATGCGGGCGATGTCGGGTGCCTCATCACACAGCTGTTTTACGATTGTTGAAATCTGCGGCCGACGGTAAGCTCCGAGCTATGTTGTGCGATGGGCTGGCTTACCTCTGATTGAGGGATCTCCTCGGCCGTCCGGACGGCGGAGACGAATTGTCTCAAAAGGGACAAGGCGCTTCTCTTCATCCTGCTAGTAAAAATGGCACGAGGGACGGCGCCAGCGGAATTGTGCGTCGCAAAGTGTCAGACAAAGGACGAAAAAATGCCCGAACGAGGAGAAACGCACAGCACTGACTGGCAGGCCGTCCAGGTTATATACCCAAGGCCTCCCCAGCAAGACAAGGGGTTGTCTCGTAGGAGCAAGGCTTTCTGGCTTAGGCTGTTGGTTGATGGCATCCAAGCCGCTACACCATTGGTTAGACAGAGTGTCACTCTGGCCGAAGAGGCCGGTCATAGGCAGTCATTTCGATCCTCCAGGGGATCCAAATGCACAGTGAAAGGTCCCCTTCGCACTGGCCCGTCCGCGGAAGCAAGGAGTCACGAGGGGCTTTACCAACACAAACCTCGCCGCCACTGGCGGTTTGAGGTTGAACACCCCTTTTCTTATCGGCATGAGGTCCTGAGAAGAGAAATAAGCGTCATTGAACCGCGTGGGCCTTGAGCTGCCTGGTAGTATAAGTGACCCACGTAGATCGGGCTTAGAGGGTGGCTTGGAAGGCAGATTCCAGAGGGAGGGTGTTACCATGGTGGTAACCAGGAGGGAACATGAGAACTCTCCTCGCCAATGTGGACTCAGAAGTACCTCGACCGTCCTCTTGGCTTAGCAGATTCTGCCTTGAATGTAGAACCGCGACCGATACAAGACCAGGCCTGTCCAGCCACCAATTGGGTGGAATACGACGATGGCCGCGGATTCATGTAGTCAGGTACCTCCTAGGATCGCCCACTCAGGGCCTTGCATACTCCCACGATGTGGCTCTCTCTCGGGGTCACGGGGTGCCGCTACCCCGCCAAGCCTGATCTCACACGTCTTGTATCTGACCGGCCCAAGTCAGGGACGTGGATGTGGCGTCTGAGTCTGGGATGGTATGGCCTAGAGCCGGGGGTCTCGGTGTGGCATCCGGGTGTGCATCTCTGTTTGTCTCTGGGTGCGAATCTGGGTGTGGCCTGGAGCCGGGAAATGGATGCGCATCTGGGGTGTTCATGGTGTGGCATCTGCTCGAACGAGTGCTGCCGGCAGCATATACCTCGGTAGGCTGAAGCTCAAGCATCCACATGAGGTTCTGAGTATTCGCTCTCTGGTATGCAGTAGTCTAAAATCTGTTAGGACGTGATTAGCTAGCGCTTTCCTGCCCCAGGCGAGACAAATGTGGATGGTTTCCAAGATCGGAATACTGAATCCTCATTTACATCAACTCCAGGTTGATAAATATGTACAGTACTGTGCAGTGCTATAGACGCAGTAGTACGTAAATATTACTTGGCTGCCGGGCTTCTCTCCGCACGGGGTGTTATTCTCCTAATTTGGGGTCGGATGGTTCTACAAGATCATGACCCCTCCAAGCTTGTATGAATGCAATTGCGGGACATCGGTCAAGAGGGTCCCGCCATACGAGCTGTTTATCCGAGAGTGTGGGTACTAGAGCCATGTACTTGGATAGGTCTTGTGCGGCGCCTTGTGTGTATAGAACGGTGCTGTTATGGAAAATGTGATATTTAGTATATGGGGAGTAGTGTTTATGGTTGGGAGGCTCCGGAGAATTTGACTTTTGCGTTGCAAAAGATAAAGATGTCGCTAAAAGCCTTTTCGAGTACTACTTGGTCGCAGCAGCACGTTTCCACACGGGATCCTCCACCTTGGTCGCATAGTTGGTCAGATAACTTGCAGCGCTGTTCGTTGACAGCATATAATGTCCGTGCCCCAAGCATACTGATTTCATCAATGATGAACAGCTACTTCTCCTGCCAATCCATCCTAGAATATTGAAATCTGAACTACAACTAAGAAACCGCAAGTTGAATAAAGAAGAGCCTCACCACAGCGTTCCGGCAACAAACTCTCTGGAGACATACTGTGCTTCCACCTTCCCAACCCCCAGCCTTTTATATCTTCGACGTCCAGACCCCTTCCGAACAATAAGAACGTGATAAGTCTTCCGGGCGTCTTTCTCCTCGTAGTCCCAAATCATGCTAACAACAACACAGTTACAATCTTTGAAATGGATCAAATCTGCCACATCAAACCATAAGAAGCCTACTGTCTTTGTTCCATCAACAAGAGCATATTCTTCTTCCCTCTTTTCCATTTGACAATTTCCATGAAAAGTCCTCACTTGAACCTTCAGTGCCTTCCCGTCCTTTGTGAAATCAAGATCCTTAGACCGTGGGACATGGAGACGATCCGTCCTATCAATGATGAAGTTGATACCTCCGGAATATGCCATCCAAGACCATGATGGTACTGTTCGGCCCTCGTAGAGAACCGGGGCCGTCTTTTCCTCCTGAGTCCGCCTCCACAAGAGAATGGAACCAAAGCAACGGAAGATCCCAAATCTAACTTCAGTCTCAAATACCTGTCCCATACGTTTGACCAGACTAGAGATCGTGACATCCCAGTCGGTGTTAAAGCTGAGGTCAGATATTGAATATTTCCTCAAGAGGAAGTGGACGAAACCGACGGTGTGTTCAAACCCGCAGGACTCGAGTCTCCTCGGAAAGTGCGGGATGACGTCGAATGGCAACTCTACCATAGATTTCATGAATTCAGTCTGAAGGTCGGACGAAACCCCGACGCCCTTTCCTTTAACGTTCGAGCCCTTGGTATTTGATAAGCTCCATATCGGGCTGACCGTTGAAAACAGCGGTTGCCCCTATCGGCACTTGATCATTCATGATGAAACATCGCTCCTCGGAGCCAAGGTAGATAGAGACTACGGCAAAGCCCTCCCTCCTATTCCATAGAGGAAAAGTGCCTGTCACAGGTCTTTGACCGTTTTTGTATGGCCCCAAGGTCTTTTTGGTTGTAGGACCTGCATACGTCTGTTCCAGAGTGTTGTGAGCATTGAGTAAACGCATTGCTTGCAGCAGAGGCTATACGCGACGTACCTCCATAGATAACGTTATTCCTCCCCCGGTAGCAGATGCGTTCAGTCCAAAGCCTGTCCAAAGTCGACTTGGCCGGAGTTTAGACACGACGACGGTGATCTGTTCGGTATGCTCATTCGTAACCCAAATGCGGGATGGGACTCCCTGACTTGCTCGTAACCCTGCCCCAAAGAATCCCTGGACAACATGTCAGCATCAAGTCGAATATAATAATTTTATTTGGCTGGACAACATACCTTTGCAGCAGACTCGTCGACATCCGGCACATTCTTTCCGGTACGTGTTTGTGGGTGCATAGTAAAGGGTATCTCTATAACGTCGAAAAGAATAGGAGTAGCCTGCTTTACCTTTCCATAACTCCGCGCTCCTCCGCACGCAATCTGGAATGTCAGATCCTCCAGAGTCGACTTTGGTGTCTGGCCACTTCTCATCTGTCCATTGCTTCCCACGTGTCCAAGATCTGTATGATTTTCTGTCACAATGAAAACGAGAGATTCGCCAATGGCTTCGCAAACAGTAAGACCCTCCGGCCACCCGAGTTTTTCGCCTTCATCCTCACCTAACCTATTTTGTCCAAAGACATAGCATGACTGTCCTTTGATCTCCATGCCACCCGGGTTGCCCTCACTGACGAGAGTGATCCCGCCCATGACATCAACATCAAATATGTTGACGTATAAGGGGCGTTCTCCCTTGTTGTCCAGCCGAACACAAGCCTTCTCGCCCTCGGAGACATGTGTCTCTCCACTTGAAGAAATAGCTCGTGGGTTACCTCCTACTGTGTAAAAACTCAGTTGAAGATCGTGCTGGAGCCTCTCCGAAGCCTCTGGTCGCAGGGCCCGAAACAATTTTGCTCGTGTTAGTTGTTCGGCTGCACGTATAATCTCATGAGTTTTGCTGTCTGGCGAATAGAACACCTCGATGCCACCTTCGTCCTCTAGAGCGACGCCATCTTTTTCAAGTCGCACGGTGGGCATCCTTTCCATTTCTTCATGCATGCTGACTCGTAGAAACTTGGACTCCGCAATAGCTTTCTCCAACTCGATCAACCCTGGCGGTATTTTTATCGGTGATTGCCGTAATGCTCTCTCAATCAAGATCGCAACCCCACGCTTTGGACACGTTTCGCCACTTCGCCTCTCGATGATCTCGCCAATTGAAAATAGTCTACAATGCCTGCCAGGCGGCCGATGATAAGATTGACAAGACTTGGGACGTGGTTGCACTGCATATCACGTCGGTGGTGTATTTAGACTGAATTCGGATCCTTCTTTCGGTTCCCTGTCTGCTTCTCCTTTCCGGAAACAACTTTCTATCTGAGTTCTGACAAGGGCACTACTATTTATGGTCAAACAAAACCCAAGAGAGCGACCTTGCCTATCTAGTATCTAGTCATCTTTTAGACAATATCTTACTCACTTCCTCAGCGGACAGACCTTGAAACGACCGGGACCATGTATGATATCTGGACGACTCCCATTTTACCCCCACCCCCGGGCATCACCTCCAACTTTATCGATCCTCCGTCCAGGGGTCCGATGATACGGAGCGGAATGTGTTCTATTCTGGCCATCATGATTGTCTTTGTAGGGTTGCGCGTTTACACTCGGGCCTTCTACAAGGGGCCTTTTGCTTACGACGACTGTATGTCTCCTACGCTCCCGCGTTTTCGCATTACCATGGTCTTATCCGATAGACAAACACGCTAACGGCTGCGATTCATCTAGATCTTTGCTTTGTTGCTGCGGTTCGTCTCTTCCTCATCCAGAAATGCCCACCGACCTGCCCTTCCAGTGCTTGACTGACTTCAAGTAATTAGGCCTCGGTCGCCGCGTATACTGGTGTTGTCCTGGCAAGTAAGTCGCGGTGCAACCAAATAACACACCGCTACATCCCGTCCTTTCGGAGACTGACTCAATTTTCCATTACCTTAGTTCTGGATAATCCAGAAGGCAGACATGCCTGGGACATTCCGATCGGAATGGCCATCACAAAAAGATACCCCCTGGTAAGTAGCCGCCAAGTCAATAGAGATCATCATTAGCAATGTGTGCATGCAAGCTAACAGTATCAAGACTGCCTACTCCTCAGTCCTTGTCTTCACCGTGAGCAACTTGTCCACAAAGCTCAGTCTGCTCGTCCTCTTCCTGCGCATCTTCCAGACTGCTGTCTGGGCACTCTGGGTCATCTGGATCGGCATTGCCTTCACCATATTGTATAACGTCGCGACGTTTATCGCTTATTGCAGCATATGCATCCGCTCTGATATGCCCCTGTGGGCGTCGCTGATGGCTTTACCCCTCTGCCGGGATAACATATGGACCATTGCCAAGGTCCAAATCTGGTTCAGCGCCATCATTGACTTTTACATCGTGGCCATCCCGATATGGCTCGTCTGGGGCATGACGATGTCTTCGAGGCGGAGGGCGGGAGTCATGGCTGTCTTTCTGACGGGATTGGCGTGAGTCGTTTGTGTTTCCTCATGGGTCTGGTTTATGCTCCAGTTCTTGCACCGCGCGCCAGAGCTAACCAATCCATCACATCGGGTATAGGGCATGCGGCATCACTCTCGCTTCTTTGGTTCAGAGGTACAAGAGTGTCACTGATCCTGACAGGACATGGGAAAACAGCACCATATTTCTCTACGGGTGAGTACAAGGTTTACCAATCACCCGTCCATCTCTCCATCTCTGCGTCAGCGAACATATGGTTCCACCATAAACGAAGATTTGTAACGTCCCGCCAGTGTTTGCTAACTGTTTGCTCTCGCCGTAGGTCACTCGAGCTTTGTATTAGTATTATTTGCAGCTGTATGCCTGTTATTGTAGTGGTACTCAAGCGTTTTGTCGCGCAGCTAAAGTCGACGTAAGTCCACCTTATTCCTCTATTCTAGCAAACGGAACTCGACCTAATGCTGTCTGCTTGATCATACCTAGGTTGGACACTGTTAAAGACTACACAAGCAAGAGCTCTCCACGAACTAACAATGACCAGAGCCTCCCGCCGCACCACTTGCCCGACAATGTTCCCAAAGGGAATATGACAGGATTACGGACCTTTATACGAAACATATACCGCACAAACAACAACACCAAGACCGTCGAGTCATCAGCGTCTGGGACAGTCGATTCTGTCTCGGACAATTACCATGTACAACTAAGGGAGATGCGTGGAAACGTGCATTCCCACGATGAGGAAAAGGGTTTGCCTTCTCCCCCTCGGTGAAAAACAAGTAGCCCATCGACAAGGCAGAACGAAGAAGAATAGTGGCGTCCGTTTCATACTACTGAAGCACTTGGGAGCAGGCAATAAAACCAAGTAAATATACGAACGAGATCATGAATTATGTGGACAATGATGAACGCAGAGATATTGAAAAGCATACACGCAGAAGGTACAAAACAAAAACAAAGTCCTGCTTTCACCTGCATTACCAGCCTAACATGAAATATCAAGTCTCATATTATGGAACCTGCCAGCCACTGTCTGCTCAGCGTGATATCTTATGAAGGGATCGATCTTTCCAGCATTGTAGGAGAACAAGTTTCCCGATCAAGCATATCAAAACAAGGTATATCATGCAACGAACACCCCATTCCCTGTTTAGATCCCTCGATATATTAACCACCCGACTACGGCCAGAGGCCCTCGGCGACAGGCTCAGAGCAAGCATCGCCGGCTCCTCGTAATATATATTTCGACATTGCTCTCCACAAGCAGGCTACAGCAACACAGCTAGCAGTTTATAGCCTATCCAGCCCTCCACGAGCCATGGCACAAACTGGTTTGCCCTTTTTCTATCTCGGCAATCAACCATCAATTACACCAGCAAGCGGTTACGTGGGCTAGTGGTTAAGGCGTCTGCTTTACACACTAGTTGCGGGTACGGCCTCTGCAGCATCTGAAAAGGGACGTTGTAGGGGGAAATCCTTATAGATCGCCTCAGCTGATACACAAGGCTAGTACCGGTTCCAAATCTGCAACCAGTTTTCTGTGGTGACTGCTAACAAAAAAGTTATTCGGCATTGTAGTTATACGGTCAAAATAGGGGAGGTTGGGTAGGGTTGGGTGCTCAGCCACAGCCCCTCGTTCTTTACCCCTCTTTCCGCAGAAGATTCTCTAATGTTCTCTGTTTCTGTGAGATATACCGGGGCATACTGTTGTACCTTTCCTACAGGAGGAGTACTCACGGCAACTCACGTCCACTTGTCAGCTTTACTCTTGCAGCCGGCCTAGCTCCCATGGACTCCCCAGAGCTTTCAAAGCTCTGCGATCGATGCCAGGGCCTGGCGTTATCTGACAACGCTCCCGAAGCGTCTGTTGCCTACGATGAACAGGGTTTGCGGTTTCTCAACATACCAGACGCTTATAATGGGCAAAAGCTCCCTAGCCCTTGTTGAGACCGGCTGGCCTCAGCGCGAAGGGCGCGTCTTTCGGAATTGCGATGTAGTGGTAAGCTGGTGTACCAACGGTGAAAGGACGACTTGGGGTTTCAATCTCAAGTGGAACGGTTATGTTAGGCAACAGAAATTGTACCGGGGAGTCAACAAGAGGAAATACGGCTGCGCCCGGCCAGGCAATTGGAGAAAGGCTCGGCATTGTTTTCAGCCCGTTCATGATTGGTAGCCTCGGAATTGGGACCGGCACTAGCTCCTGACGGATTTACGATGTATCCTAGAGTACCATAGCGTCGGCACCCGGTTCCACATGGTCCCTCTCCTACCTCGCCCCTGACAGTCTTATGCAATCATACGGAGTAGGCCGTAACATCGATGGAGATCTGGACAACGGATATACACTGGCAGCTGTAGGTCAAAGCCGAGATGCATTACCACAAGGAAAAGAACATGGCATAAAATATGTTTAATTATGCTCTCGGATTGCACAGGCTGCTATTCGCAACCGGTCTTTGCATGGGAAAAATCAGCACAGGAATTGTTTTTCCGCCGACCGGGGCTTTGGAGCACATACTTGGGCATTCTTTGCAGCGTCGGCAAAGTCCAATACCTTACCTTACGGATAAGCTCTTCCGTGTCATGTTTTTCTGTTCCAACCCCTTTCGGGGGTACATCGACGGTGAGCAAGTCCGCCGTCTTTTATTCACCACCACCACAGCCCCCATAATGAAACTCGACCAAAAAGAAAAGACTCTCCACACGCATCTTGCCCAACACCGGCGGGAACACCAACACACCCACGTCACGGTTCTGCTCCTTCTCCTGTCCAGAATCTTGTCCCAAGGAATCGTCGTCGCCATCATTACCAATTGGTCCCAAAGGACGCACAGGTTCTAAAACACCATAATACGTAGCTGGGAGACAAGCACTGGCGCTATCCAACGCTTGGGCGGGCGGCAGACGCACGAGAGGGAAGTTTACTTTGTCGTCGCAGTGGGAATCATGGTCGTCGTCGCTATCACTCTCACTGCGGGTATATTCGGATTCGGATGACGACTCGGAAGAAGAACATGATGAGACGTCATTGAAATGTGTCGTCCTCTTTGTCCTCTTCTTCTTGTGTGAGTGTGAGTGTTGCTTGTCGCTACCCTTGCCGTCCTCATCATGTCCACGTGATGAGTGCGATTTGTGTTTAGTTATACGATGTGAAGAATGTGAGTCATCATCATCATCATCATCATCATCATCATCATCCTCATGACTATGCCCTCGAGAAGGAGAGTGTGATGAACTATGTCGGTGCTTCCTGGGCCGATGGCTCGAACTAGAAGAATCATGATGATAATCGGAACACCCGTCGCCGCCGCAGCCACACTCCCGACTCGCATGACGACGTGGTCGCCTTTTCGATGCGGGTAGGTATTCAATCTCGAACGAGTTGGCCGCTGGCTTCTTTTCCTTCTCATGACAGCTTGGTGATTTAGAGCATACACCGGTACCGCCCCGGGGACAAGCACACTTGGAGCGGGACTTGTTCGACGCAAAGTCCATGGCCTCAACAAAGACGTGAACCTTGGTGATCCAGATTGCGCGATATCGATGGCCATGAGTAAAGGGAAACATGTTCTTGGTGAAGGACAGCTTCATATCGCGACCGCATTCTGTTTTTTCTACTTGCATGTGACTGCGCCGAGACGAAGATCGTCGTGGGAAGGCATGTCTAAATTGCTCGGCCATCTCATGCCTCGCATCCAAGAACCGCACCCCGTCGCCGGCCATCCTGCCGCCCACAGCTGCTGTCGCCGCGCGTCGCAGGTCCTCGCCACCTTGCCGGGCCGTGTATGTCATGTGCAGAATAGCATCACTGAGAGTGTCGAGGCTAAAGGCGTTGTTCTCGGCAGGGAGCTTGATGCGCCATTTGCTGGCCGCACCGGCAAATTCGAAGGGCAGGTATCGTGGCTGTTCCAGACTCGAGTCGAATACGCCGGCATCGGCATTTCCCATCGACGTGGCAATGGACGAGTGTGCCGAAGAGGTATGATGGATGGTCAGGACGTTGGGGTCATCTGGGAGGTGTCGTAGTCCTGCACCTGCACAGCTGCCGCAGCTCTTTTCCTTTTCACAGCAACACTCCTCGCTTGGATGGGGAAGAAGAGGTCTGAAACGGGTCTTGCTGCTGAGAAGCTGTAGTTGGCAGTGCACGCCCGCCAACGGACCGGCCGTGCAAGGCAACGAGAGGCTGACCTGCTTCAGCCGCCTCATGTAGTGTCCGGGATGGTCCAGATCCAACCACCACTCGGGGATCTCGACCTCACATTCGTGACCAATCTTGAGCATGAGGAAGGCCCAGGGGGCATATTGTCGGAGGGAAAAGTGTCTGTTCATGTACCGCATTAATTAGCATCTTTTTCGTCACTAGCAACTTGGTAGCCAAACTCACCTAGTCATTTCAAACTCCCTCCGATTACACGCCATATACCTCCTCTCCAACGCCCGCAACGCCAACTCCAGCTTCTCCCCGGCAAGTAATCCCTCATGAAGCGAGCTCCACAACGAACTCTCCGAGAGACTGAAATCCAACCTCGACTGTACCCCCTTATCAATATCATCACCCTCCCCATTCACCCCTGGGCCACCACCCTCGATCGCAAACTCACCCAGCTCATACCACAACGCAGCCTGCACCTCCTTCGCCGCATCCAACGCCAACCGAAACGCCTGTCTATACAGTCCCGCCGTCTCCCCCTGCAAAAACCCATACAACGCCTGACTAGTCGTCTTATCCCTCAAAAAATCCAACACCTCCCCACTATGCTCGCCCTGTCTCCTCTGAATATTCAACTCCAAAAGCGCCACATGTCTCCGCCTTGCACTGGCCAGCTGCTGTCTCTTGATCTGTTCGATCTCAATCTCCGTGGTATCCAGCGTCTGCTGCCACTCCTCCGCTCGCCGCTCCCATCCCGCTTGCGTCAGTGCCAAATTCGCATTCGTACTATCTATATCACCCAGCGTGTTCTGTATCCTTGCGATAGCCGAAAAAAACATGCTCAACTTCGTGCCAATAGGCAAATGACTCAACGCAGCCGGAAATCCCACGTAGAAATCGGGAATCATATTGAGTATCTGCCCGACCGTCTCCTCTATATTGCCTGCCGTACGATCGTTCATTCCACTTTCCATCCCCTGTGCGTAGGCCTGTTCAAGTGGTGTGATCCCACGTTGGAGGAGATTGCTGAAATACGTGGCTTTGCATTGCGCGGAGGACATCACCTTGCCAAGGGCCTGCAAATCCCAGTCTGCTGCGCGGAATGTGTTTTGCGAAACGGTGTTTTGTAGATTGAGGATGTGTGTTTCGTGGGATGCGCGCAGGGAGGCGAGGTACGACTCGTCGCCTTTTTCGAATGCAGTCAGGAGTTGCGAGCCGAGGGTCTTGAGCATGCTGGCCCAGTCGAGTGCCTTGGGGAGGAGGGAAGTGAAGCGGTAGGGTTGGCTGCGGGTTAGACAGTGGTGTATTTGGTCGTTGCAGGCCGTGTTTCCACTATGCAGGGATGATGGTTCCCAGATGGACAGGTCTTGGAATGGTCGTCCGTTTTTGTGGCGGGAGCTGGAGAGGAAATCGCGGAGGAGGGACTTGCGATCCTGCACTTGTTCGTAGAGAAGCAACAAGCTGGGGTTTATGGGTGCAGGGAGAGGTTCAAATGTGCCGACTGTGATGTGCCGCGAGTCGGTAGACTCGATGGAGACGGGAGTTGGTCCCAGGATGTATTGCATGGTGTTGAGAACGACATCAGCTTGCCGGTAGGATTCTTGCGAATCGAGTCGAATCAAGTGATCAGCCCATCGCAACGTGTTGCCGAGGTACTGAAGCAAAGCAGCACGAGATCTCTGGATGCCCTTGTCAAAGGGTCCGGTAGGGCAGCAGGTTGCATCCAAATTTGCTTTCTTGTTTCTGGACGACCCATCTTCCACTGACGATGCATTCGACATTTTGCTCGTGACAGTCCGGCTCTCTGTCTTCGGACATCGCATCCACGAGTTATCTCTTTGCAAAACATCGTACGCTCTACGACACCACAGAGCAGCCGCTTCGAACTGGCAGTCGTCTGTCAGACGGTGGGCCATCTCGAGTGCCAAGCACCTCTGATCAAGAGGCTCAAGAGACGTCCCATCAGCAAAGTAGAGAAAGTAGGGCCATGCCGAGAGATTACTGCTGAGGGGGTGGGGTGGAGCTGGTGCGTCTTCCACATCCTGGGGTGTGACGATGGCTGTATCCGTGGCGAGATCGTACCTGAAACCACCGCCGTTGTCAGCAGCCGAGAAGAACAACGAGTCCACTAGTCGCCCCGTGAAGTCGAGATCGGTCTTGGATGCTTGAGAAGGCTGGCCGGACGAGTCTCGAAGTGGGATGCCATCTTTTGAACGTCTCGGCGGATCAAGATCTCCTCGGTGGATGCGTGTCCAGAAGAGGTGGACCATGGGTTGCTTGGGCCAGTTCAACAGAGTGGGGAGCTTGGTCTCGTCGTCCCATTCGCTTGTTGGGTCCGTGTTTACCGACGTGCTGACATCGTGATTTGCTACCTGGACAGCGTCCTTGTCGCTGAAGAAGGAGCCGTCGGCCAGCCAAAAGTAGTATTCGTCGACTGTGGGTGCATGGAGCTCATGGCATTTGCAGCAGACATGCCGTTTCTTGCTGGCATCTCCTTGCCCGTCAGCACTCAGCCTTGTTTGGACTGGATCGTGCAAGTCTGGATTGTCGATATAAGGAAATCCCGAGGGAAGGCCAGATGCGGCAACACGCACGAAGCGAGTCCCCATCCGAATCGCAGCCTTGAGCCACAGTGGCGGGGCGATGACATCGTCAAAGAGGACAGGTGCATTTTCCCCGGTTGTACGCAATGTAGGAGCAGTTACTTCGGCAGACTCTTGGGTCGTCAAAAGTGCCTTCTCGCTCGGCTGATGTGCCACTGAAGGGTTTGGATGTTCCTCGGAAGGAGGTGAACCAATCGCAAGATTCTGAGGCGCAACAAGTGTAGTCTGGCCATGACGATCAGGCGTCGCCAGCAAAGGAAGTCCCTCATTGATAGAATCCCGCTGCTTGTCCAGCACCGCAAACTGAGCAGCAGTAACGAGATCAGTCCCAGGTGCTCTGGGTAGATCCGTCCTAGGCCACCACGTACGTCTCGCCGTCTCTGCAATAGTCCCAACATCCCTCTTCAACATGGATACAAAAAACCCAAAAGCCTCGGATCTCTCCAGGCTCTGCATATCATCCCAGTGAATCCAATTTTCTGGATACATACAACGACGCTTCCACGTCTGCCAGGTTTTGAAAGTCGAGAATCGGCAGTCCCATGTGTTTGAGAACTCTTGCGCCATGGGAAACAGAGGTTCCAGACCGATCTTGGCCCGCTGCACAAATGTCTGCACTGCTTGGATGGCGTCCTCAATACGACTGGCACGTTCACGGATGCCAACTTCGACATCCTGGAGGAGCAAGTCGCTGAGGTCTTGCGCTTTGGAAGCCGTTGAATCGGTTCCTGGTGATGATGAGAAATTCAGCGGAACACGCCCATTGGCGCACAGGTAGGCAATCAGAGCATGCCTGCCTCTCTCCCTCAGACCATCGACAACGTGTCTTAGTCTCTCCAGCTGCTTCGGTTCTGTGTTGACAGCCTGGAGTATGAAGTCGATCAGACTTGCGTTGCCAGAAGGACCACCGCCAACGGGAGCACTCGGATTAGCCGACGCAGCCAGAGCAGGACTGAGAAGATCAAAGTGTTTTGCGTAAAAAGCAGCCTCGACCTGGTTAAGCCAGCAAACAGCCTTGGATACCCGAACAGCACATCGTTCATCCTGCAATTGCGTGCCAGTCATCTCCACAAGTTGCCCTGTCCCATCCGAGGAAATGTCCAGTTCAGTAAGCGTTTGTTTCGCAAGACTGATATCAGCATCGAGGTACCGGATCAGCTGATGGGCATTATCCGGCTTCTGCCTCTCCGCCTCAAGAAACATCTCCCACAATTTGCGATGCCTTTTCAGTTTCGTCACAGTTTTGAGATGCGAGTAATCGAAGATTCGCTCCCACCAGTCAAACAAAGCCGCCTTTCGCTTGAGACTGGGGTTCCAACGTGAATCAAAGCCATCATCTGCGGATCCATACGAGTCGTTGACGGGGAAAAAGTTCATGTCCAGGTACGCATGATGTGTTTTCCATGTGTTGTTGTCCAAGTAGTAGCTCGTGCCAAGGAAGAGATGACTGTGGTCCAAGAGATACCCCAGTTCGGATTGACCCTCACAGCGGTCTTGCTGGGCCGATAGGTGAAATCGCCTGGCGAAGAGAATGGCCTTGAAGGCTCGCTGGTACGTCCTTTTGATGTCTCGGAACGTGCTGTAGTACTGGTTGTCGAGCCATTGATCGGCTGTGCTCCCAATCTCTACACCGGTCCCTAATAGACTGTTCTTTTCACATTGGAAGAGGCGGGCGTAGGGCAGGACGCAGAAATGGTCATTGGTATCAGGTCCAGAGTATCGAATCTCGAAGCCGGTGTGGAACGAGTGGGCATCGACAGAGTCACGTTTGGTATTAAACTGAGGTTCGGTTTGACGGAACTTGATGGTGATGGCGTAGGCACCCCGATGTAGAGTCATGGGCTGGGAGTGATGAGCATGTGCCCTCTCGGATCCAGATTCCCAGTGTTTGTTGAGGACCGTCCAGGTCTTTTGACCGCGTTGAATGGTTACAATCCATCGATGGCATTTCTTGTCGTCGTGATGCGAGGGATGCTCGCAGCAATCGGCAGGATGGCCAGCTTGGAAACTATAACGACCCGTCTTGTCGACCAGGAGACTTCCTGTCCAGGTAGCTTCAAAGGGCTCGGCACCTCCGAGAATCTTGCCATTGTCGTCTTCCATGGCGAAACCATTTCTCAGAGATACAAGTTCACTCTGGGCCGCAGAGAGCGGAAGCTGGAGAGAGGGGATATATGTTGGGATAGGGGCATTCCACTTGTTTCGAACGGAACCGAAAGCAGACGTCCCGCCTCTTAACTCGGGGAATGGAGTCTGGCAATTTCCAGTCGAGATGCGGCCCTTCAATCCGTTGCCCAACAAACCCAGCAAGGCGGCAAAGGCACTGCCCGAAAAGACATTCGCCTGGAAACCAGTTGGGGGCATGCCCGAGTCATCTTCCCACCGGGGTGCTGCTCGATTCTCATCGGCGATCAACTTGGTAAGAATCAACCAAGCTGCCTTGAGATTTGGATGGCCTCGGCCACATCCACATCCACAGTCCCGACGACCACTGCATTTCTGCTTGGACTCGGGCAGTGTATCCACCCTCTCGGCAAGATGCTGGGCTATGACGGTACATCGCTTGTGAAACAGAGCGAACTGCTGCTGGAAGAAACGAAACCGGGAGATTTCAGATTCTTCTTGGATGAGCCAGTCGAATGCATGCCCGGGGTTCTCAAAGATAAGGGCAAAGGGAGCCAGGACAGCCCTAGGCGCAAAGTAGACATTCTGGACTGCACATGCCTCGGCTGGTCTAAGTTGTCTGGACTTGGCAAGCTGTTCCAGCACGTCGCAGTCCTGCATGGGAATCTGTGCCCAGAGATGACCACTTTTGCTATTTTCTCCGTCATGTTTGGTCGTGTAATGAAAGACGTTGCAATGGTCGCCCGTCCACATGGCTGGCGAGGTAGCTTCAGGTGAGAGCTCAGCTGTGAATTGACCATCCAACCGGTTGTGATGGTGTCCGCTATGCTCGAGTGTCTCGCCAAAGAACTTGATGCCAAGAGTGAGCAAGGCATTATCTGCATGCCCGAGACCAAGTTCTTCGCAGGCGGCATGGATACGGTCCCATGCCCAGCATCTGGCCTCTTCCTCGGAGACGCAAACCTCGAGTAGCTTATGGCGAAGATCCCACAATCCATGATGATCGTCCTCCGGGGCGTTGAGTGGATCCTCCTGTGCCTCCGAACTTTCCGTCTCCGGATACGGATCATCGCCGGTCAAATGGGGGTCCGTTGTGAAGAGGAAGAGAATCTCTCCTACGGTGAAATTGGAGGCATAGATCTTGGTCAAGACCTCAACGAAGCGGAGAGTACACGAGGGGTTCAAATACCAGGGGAATTGGGGCGAGAAGCCTGCAAGCAACGACATGGAGTCAAGGTTTTGACACAAGATCTTGACAAAGCTGGGGGACCTGAGACAACAAGAATACCGTGCCTTGGCTGGGTGCTGGATACGCGAGAGAGTTCTTTGGATTGCCCACTCTCGTTGTTCATGGTAACATTGGTCCTTCTTTGCATCAGACCACAGGACAAGCAGACTCTTGCAGGTCGAGTGCGGAGAATGTGAAGCTGCACTCTCGACATTGTCTTGTTCTGGTGCATGGCAGACGGGAGCTTGGAAATCCAACCAAGGGAGACATAGCTCGTCCCGAAGCACAAGGAGAGAGACAAGCTGGCGAATGAAATCGGGATTGATGGAACCCTCTGCGTCGAATAGGTGCAGAACTTGGCAAATCCCGGCCAGCGTCTTGAAGGTGATGGCGTCGGGTTTCTTGCAGTAGCATTTCTGCAGGCACCTGAACAGACGGATAAAGATAATCAGTTGACGCAGGCCAAGAAGGCGAACGCTGCTGGCCGCCTCCGAGTCCCCTCTTGACGTGAAGCGGATGCTATCAGTGCAGCATGGGAGACACTCAGGAAGGGTCTGCTCGTCGCCGCGGAGGCGCATAGGCACTAAACCCGTTTCCCAGAGCTCGCGGAACTCGCAGTAGTCTAACCCTGTTCCCCGGAGGAAAGTCTCGAGAGACAGAGAGCCAAGGCTGGTGACAAGCTGCTGCTCCGAAACGAAGCCGAAGGAATTGCTGATGATGGTGGCGCTCTGGGGTTTATTGACAAAGAGTCCTTGGTATTCTGCAGGGGACATGCAAATGTACTCCAGGGCCAGGTCGAGCTGGAGGGGATATCTCCACAGCGATGCCTGAAAGTCAGCAGGCTGGTGCAACGGATCCATGGCAAGCTCCGTGATGTTCCTCCGGAATGTCCGCATCGTCTCAAATCGGCTGGTACCGAGAAGGTCGAGGTAGCTACGGTTGACGTCGAGAGGTTGGGAATACGGCAAGGCGAGGCTGGAGAAGTCAGAAGCGAGGGTGCCATAAATCTGCGGACTGGCCAAGGCAACGGCGGGACTGGAGTGTTGTGGTAGGGCAACGAGGGATCTTTCAAGGTGTTCGGTTCCGGGCGGATGGTCGGTGTTGAGAATAATCCCGCTCAGAGCCGCCAGATTGGAACCAAGGAACTCGAGACTCTCATTTACTAGGTCAATCTTGGGTACCTGGACATGAAAGTTTTCCTTGGAGACAATGAGAGAGGCGATATCCCCTCGCCGGGCCTTGATGACATCCCCCAAGGCGGACCCATTCGTCGTGAGATCCATTGCCTCGCGGAGATATTCAACCGGTCCAAAAGTTGACAGCTGCTCTGGCGGCACGCAATTGACCAATGATGCTGGATTAACAGGGCTGAATATGGGATCCGGAATGACCTCACCAACAAATGAATGACCCAGACTAACAGCGGTGTTGTAGATGCTGGTCGCAGAGGCCCACGCCACGGTTCCTTGCAAAGCTATCTGGAACTGCTCCGGGCCCACATTGCAGACAGATTCGATGGACCGAAATCCTCTCGCAAAAAGAGCCTCCATCATGGCAAACGTCATCTGATCTGGCTGGGAACCAAGGCCCTTGGTGATCAGGTACAGATCGTGCAATGTCTTCACTGCCCTACGTACCCAGCCTTGGGCTCGAGTGTCGGCCGGAAACGCCTGGGTCAGTGCCAGGTCGATGGTGGAGTCGGAGGGAAAATTGTCGAGGTTGAATCCGCCAGGTACAAAGGACAAGAACCTGGCTAGAATATCGTGGTCGTAATCTCCCAAGACAGGAATCCCTCCAGCCGTAGCAACAACCGGGGGTGCTGGTGCGGCCGGTACGGCAAACAAGGTGCGCAGGAACTGCACGTACAGTTTGGCTCGGTCCTGGGGGTCACCGTTGGGGATGAAGTTGGGCAATAGGGTCTTGTTGTTGACAAAAAAGTCGATCCACTCCTGGTCCGAGATGGACGAGATGCTGGACGCCTTGGAGATGGTGTGGCCCGGAAAGGTGCGAATCCCCTTCTCGAGCAACAAGTTATCGCCTGAGATGACCTGCAAGACGAGTTCAAGATAATCAACAGCCGAGAATTCAGTGGGCCAGAAAATACTGCGCAGCTCAGCGTCGGGTTCGACGTGGCCGAGCCATCTTGTCACCAGCGCCGACACATCTCCGGCCAGAGTTCCTCCCACATTCCCCTGCAAGATGGCCGCATACTTGGCCTTTGTGGTCTTGGACCCCGAGAGCGCCGTGAGACGTCGAACGGCCTGGTCCAGGTTGGCCGACGTGGTGGGAGTAAAGTTGGTAGTCAGTGTAGAGTACGTCCTTTTCTGTATGGCACCGGCATTGATGGCCATGACCAGACTGTCACTGATGAACTGCGATGTGCTGCCCAAGACTCGGTCAAACAGCTTCTCGGGTTGCTGGGCCGTCGACAGGTTCAGTCCCATCGCATAGAAGTAGGCGGCCGGGACAGCAAAGGTCGGGCTGAGGCTGGGACTTCCAGTAGGCGTCTTGAGGGTGACGGGGATGGTGCCCGGCGTGGTGGACGTGGACATGGCGGGATCCAATGGGAGATTGAGAGTGACCTGGGTTTGTTGAAAGCTCAACTGTTCGGCCTTGACAGCGGCAAAGACGATAAAGACAAACTTCTTGAGCTGCTGCATGTTGCCGTTATGGGTGGCGTAATACGACGTGAGGGCTCCCTCAAAGCGCACGCGTTCCTGCTCATTGCTGTTGGGGTCCGGGTTCGAGTACAAGTCCTCGATGCTCATACGCGGAGTGGGCAGCGGTGCAATACTGCGGTTGTACGACAACTCTGCGGCAAGGACCTCGATCTCAGGCACCGTCAGGGGCTCGACGATAGTCTTGAGGGAACCCGAACCGGAACCAGGGCCAGGATGATCCTTGGCCAGGACGGCGTTGATGCTTGCCACAATGGTGTCAAAGTCTGGCGGAGCACCGTTGGGGTCTAGAGTTAAAGAAGGGCCGGGGTTGATGGTGTCGGTGGGACGTGGGCCGGGGATCTTGAGGTAGAGACCCGTGGGCAGATTGGCAAAGGCCGCAGTTGGAGGGGCCGGGTTGCTCATCCCCATGTAATCAAACGGTTCGGGAGACAGTGTAGCCACATTGAGGCCAGCCACGTTGAAGTTGATCTCGGCCACGGGGATCTGGGTGAAGTTGCGGGTGAGCACCAGGCGCACGTCGACGCCGGCGGGGTTGGGGAACTCGGGACGGTTGGGATCATCCTTGAACACGATGATGGCAGTGGCAACGGCCTGGGGCTGTAGCACTGGACTCCCCTTGAAGTGCTGTACGATGGATGGAGTGAGCGAGGGCGGACTGGCGCCAACCACCAGCTGGGTCCCCAGTGCCGGCACGGGACCCGCAGCACTCCCGATCTGCACATCTTGGAGCGGATTGTTAACGGAGCGGTCAAAGGCGGTGATCTGGATGTTGGGGAGGTAACGGGAGAAAAAGGTGTTGGCATCGGTGGGCGGGTCGGGGATCAATCGGATGGTGAAGATGAAAGGCATGGTGAATTACCAGCTAACTAATTTTACAATTTTACGATTCAAGTAGTCAAGATTGCTGAACTACTCAGTAGGCCGACATGGGATATAGTATGTGTGGGTGTAAAACGGGAAAAAGTTGAAGAGAGAAGAGGCCGGAGAACAATGACATGTATACCTAGGTAGGTAGCTATTACATGCAGAGGCAACCACGAAAAATGATGGATATGATTATTACGTACTAGAGAATGGAACAAATGATGAAAAGAGGTGTCACCTGGTCTGGAGCTTGGGTGGTGTGTTTCCGGAAAAGAAGGCGTAATTTATCGACCGAGGGCTGAAATGCACCCTTTTTCTTGGTCGGTGAACTCATCCAATCACAACACCTCTCCCCATCCATGAATACAAAGACCGTAGGTACCCGTGCAACCATGATGCAAGCCATCGGGATTCAAAATGTCAGCCAATCAGCCAATCAGTCTGCTGGCTGTCGACTCGTAGGGCTGAGAAGGGTTGCCTAGACCCTGCATCCATCACACCCTTGTTGAAGATCACCGGACGTTAACACACCTACCCGATAGCCAGCCAGAGCACAAGCATTCATCATTCAACGCACTCCACCTCCCATGTTGAATGGTGGGGACCCCTTTTCGCCTGGAATTTCATTCACATCAAACCACACACATCTCTTTTCTCTCATGTTCATCCTCACCCTCCCCCTCTCAATTCGACTGTGCTTTTTCTTAGCAGACATCTCATCAAAAGCTCAGTTGTGTTTCCAAAACATATTCTAACAAATTGAAGATGGAGTCCTCAAGTGCCCCCGTGACGCCGGCACCTCTGGGATCCTTCAACAGTAACAACATCAACACGATGTCCAGTTTATCCTCTACCCTCCCGTCCATCTCACAGCCCAAGGCTGGAGGTGCTGTCCGCGGCCTAGACGAGAAGCTGGGAGTAAACGGCACTTCTGGTACCGCAACTGCATCTGTGGTCTTTCCAGCCAGCACCTCTCGGTCCGGCTTTGGCCCCGAGCTCTCACTGAGTTATGACTCGGGTGCTAGCAACGGCATCCTGGGCCTGGGCTGGCATCTGACCATGCCCGAGATTGGCCGCCGCACTGACAAGGGGCTCCCTCGCTATGACGACACCCATGAATCTGACATGTTCACCCTCGTCGGCCTCGAGGACCTCGTGCCCGTCCTCAAGCCAAGTACCGTTGACAGCCAGGTTGTTTGGCAGGCTGTGCAGGAGAAGAGATGGCTGCCCGGCACAGACCGTTCGTTCAGGGTGCACCAGTACCGCCCCCGTTCCGAAGGGTCCTTCTCGGCCATTGAGCGCTGGACTGACTGTACCAACGGTGAGTCACACTGGCGAACCGTCTCGGGCAACAACGTCGTCACCCTGTTCGGTGTCGATCGTGGCTCACGCATCTACAACCCTCAGGATCCCCGCAAGATATTCAAGTGGTTGGCCAGCTACACATATGACGACCGTGGAAATGCCATCTCGTTTGAATACAAGTCCGAAGATTCCAAAAATATCACCCTCGACCACGTCTACGAAGGGTCTGTTACGACACCAGTGCGCTCCACCCAGCGATATCCCAAGCGCATCAAGTATGGGAACCGCACTCCTTACTCCCCTCTGCAGTCTGATATTCATACTATGCAATGGATGTTTGAAGTCGTCTTTGACTACGGCGAACATGGTTGGAACAGCCCCTCAGCCCGACCAGTGACTGCTTGGGATTGCCGGCCAGATCCCCTCTCGGACAGACGGCCCGGATTCGAAGTGCGGTCGTACCGTCGTTGTCGACGCATCCTCATGTTCCACCACTTTCCCGACGAACCCGGTATTGGGAACGACTATGCCGTCCTTTCCCTCGATATCGACTACCATTCCATGCCACGTCTAACCAGCGCCGTGTCTTTACAGAACAATCCTGTCTTCCTCTCTTCATGCATATCTTCCATGGCCCAGCGAAGCTATCTGAGGGACGACGAGATGAAATACCAGAGCAAATCCCTTCCACCTGTCGAGTACGAGTACACCATGGCTGACCTCTCTCCCAAGATTGGAGATCTGGATTCAGAGACAGCCGCCCAATTTCCCGGCGGCATTGATGGCACCAACTCTATGTTCCTTGATCTCGATGGCGAGGGTATTCCCGGTGTTTTGTCAACATATCAAGCCTCTTTGTATTACAGCTCGAATCGTGGAGATGGAAAATTCGACCCACCTCGACAGCTACCATTTGAACCCTCGTTGGCCACGAATTCCGCCCTCCAGTGGATGGATCTTGCCGGCTCTGGCCAACTCGATATGGTCATGATGACGGGTCCAGTCAAGGGGTTCGCCGAATCTGACCCCAAGAACACAAACACATTCGCCGATTTCCAACCTTTCAAGTCCACGCCCAACATTGACATGTCTGATCCCAATCTTCGATTTGTTGATTTGACGTGCGACGGTCGTGCTGACATTCTGGTCATGGACAACGAACACATTACTTGGTATCCCTCCCTCGGCAAGGACGGATTTGGCCCGGCTCGGACTATCTTCACACCTCTGGATGAGAATGCTGGGGCTCGTCTCCTCTTTTCGACCCAGAGCGATACCGTCCACCTGAGCGACATGACGGGAGATGGCCTCATAGATCTAGTCCGCGTCCGAAATGGGGACATCTGCTACTGGCCAAACCTGGGTTACGGCAGTTTCGGACCAAAGGTAACCATGGGAAATTCGCCCTTCTTTGATAAGCCAGAGCTGTTTCAACCAGACCGTGTGTTCCTGGCCGACATTGACGGAACCGGCACAACCGATATCATTTACCTGAACGGGTCCGAGGCACAGTACTATTTGAACCTGGCTGGAAACTGCTGGAGCTCGGCCATCACGGTCGACTTTCCCCTTGTCAACCCACTCACCAAGATTCACATTGTTGATTTGTTTGGTAGAGGGACATCGTGTCTTGTATGGTCATCGTCCTCCCCAGCTTCGAACCAGCGGCAGATTCGGTATATCGACTTGGCACCGGTAAAGCCATACATGCTCCGATGCGTCAAGAACAACCTGGGCGGCGAGACAAGCTTTACATATGCTTCATCCACTAAATTCTACCTCGATGACAAACACGCAGGCCGTCAATGGGTGACACGACTTCCGTTTCCTGTCCAGGTGGTGGAATGCAAGGAGAGCATGGACAAGATCAGCGGCAACCGGTTCTTCAACCGCTACGCATACCATCATGGATTCTACGATGGAGTGGAGCGTGAGTTTCGCGGCTTTGGCATGGTTGAACAATGGGACACCGAGTCGTTGGCCCTCTTACAAGACCATGACAACCCCCCGTCCGGAACCAACTACGATTCAATCTCGGATATACCCCCAATCCATACCAAAACTTGGATCCATACTGGTGCATGGCGCGAGGAAGATGACCAAATCCAGGCTCGTTTCCAGCACGAGTACTGGGAAGATCCGTATCGGGACAACATCAAAGAACCTGGCCAGTTACACCGCAACATCTTTCCCAACTCCATCAAGGCTGGGTCTTTCGACATGCCACATGACTTGTCACCGTCTGAAGCCAGACAAGCTGCCAGGTCTCTCAAGGGTTCAGTCCTCCACTCCGAGATGTACGCATTGGATGGCACAGAGGCGCAATCTCGTCCATATTCGGTCTCTCACAGTGCGTACACCATCGACATGCTTCAACCCCAATGGCCAAGCCGGTATGCCGTCTTCCTCACTCACTTGAGAGAGTCTGTGACATACGATTATGAACGCCATGTCTACACCACAATCAATGGCAAAAAGACGACTGATCCGCGTGTCTCTCATTCCATGACGCTCAGGATCGATCGGTTTGGCAACGTACTGGAATCAGCCGCCATCAACTACGGGAGACGACATCGAGACCCAAACACCATTCTGACTGACGATGACGCTGCTAAGCAACACCACACGTATGTGTCCTGCTCGGAGATCCAGTACACCAATTCCATCATCCTTCCGGATACTCGAAGGCTTCCTGTCACAGCTCGGGCCAAAAGTTATGAACTCCATAACCTAGTACCGGATTCCATTCACCCGAGAGACTGGTGTTTATTCACCATTCAACAACTTCGACAAGCCATTTCTCTTGTCTCGGACGGGGCTCGTGATCTAGCATATGAGAACTTCCAAGGCAAATCCAACCAGGAAGGACCCCGTCGTCGGCTTCTCACAGACTCGTTCATTCTCTACCGGCAAGACTCTCTCGAGGGTCCCTTGAAACTCGGTCAGCTCGAATCACTTGGCCTGCCATACCAAACCTTCACCCTAGCCTTCAATCAGACCGAGCTAAACCGTGCCTTTGTCGAACCCGGGAAATTGACGGCCCATGACCTCGATCATATAATGGAAACCGAAGGGGGGTACCACAAGATGGACAATCGATGGTGGATTCCAAGCGGCGTCACTTTCTTCGCTCCCGCCACAGAACCCGACCAGCTTTCTTTTGCCAGATGCCACTTTTTCATCCCAAGAAGATCAAGAACACCATTTGGTGCTGAGACAGTGGCGGAGATGGATCGATATGATCTGCTCGTCAAACAAACCACCGATCCGTTTGGAAACCGCACAACGGTTGGCCAGCGACCAGACCCTGCACGAGGAATTCCTGCCATATCCGGTCTCGACTATCGCGTCCTTTCTCCATACATGATCCAAGATGCCAATGGGAACAGAGCCATGTCCGCCTTTGACATACACGGTCAAATCGTTGGCAAGGCAACAATGGGCAAACCAGAAGAGAATCTGGGGGACAACCTAGAAGGATTTGTCAAAGACTTGAGCGAAAAGGAAATCCGTGGTTATTTTGCAAATCCCAAGTCGGCTGCAGACCATCTGCTTGGAAATGCATCATCTCGATTTGCCTATGACTACTTCGCATATTACCGGTCCAGACACAAGCCGAATCCCGAGCCAACAGCCGTCTCGACCATCACCCGAGAAACCCACGTCAGCGACCTGGAGTCCAACACATCGTCAAGAGTCACTGTCAGGGTTGCCTATTCCGATGGCATGGGCCGCGTGCTCCAGGAGAAAATAGAAGCCGAACCGGGCCCAGTCTCGAGCTTGCCCCATCTACGGCGAGCAAGAAGACACAACCCATCCTGCCAGTACGCCAGAGAAGACGAGCAATTCTACGAGCAGAGATGGATCACGTCTGGCTGGACCGCCTACAACAACAAGGGCATGGCCGTGCGCGTGTACGAACCATTCTTCAGCACAACCCACGAGTATGAGCGTGACAACAAACTCGGCATAAGTCCCATTACCTTCTTCGACCCCAAGGGACGCAGCATTGGCATCCTTTCCCCCGATCACACTTGGTCAAAAGTCATCTTTGACTCCTGGACAGGCGAGGTATGGGACAAGAACGACACGGTCCTGCTCAATCCCGAAGACGACGCAGACGTTGGAGACTACTTCAAGCGCCTTCCTCGCCGAGATTTCCTCCCCACCTGGTATGAACAGCGTACCAATCCATCATCACCCCGGCGAGACAGAATAGCGGCCCTTAAATCAGCCGCTCATGCAAACACGCCCGGCCTGTCCTTTGCCGACTCCCTCGGACGGCCTATCCTGACGGTCCAACAAGTCAAGACACCCGGGAGTCATGACCCATCATCCATCACCAGGATATTCTCTCGTAAAGTGCTCGACATTGAGGGAAAAGAGCACGAGATGCGGGACTCCAAGGGACGACTGGTTATCGTCAATCTCTTCGGTCAGGCAGGACAGCCTTTGTATTCCAGAAACATGGACAGTGGTGAACGCTGGTTATTGTCGGACATCCATGGTCTGCCCATCAGGAAATGGGATAACCGTCACCAGCAATTCCGAATGACATACGACATCCTTCGACGGGTCGATGCCGTATTTCTCACTCCTGACACTGGGGAAAATAGCAGCAACCAGATCATGATTTCTCGAACAGTTCACGGGGACAGCCTGCTAAACCCGGAAAAGACCAACTTGCGTGGACGGGTAGCCGAACTGCACGACCAGTCAGGCATCAGCTCGACCAAAGACTACGACTTCAAGGGTAACCTCCTCACAGCCACACGTCGACTTGCCCTCGAATTCCGCAAGGAAATTGATGTCTCCGGACAAGTCGATCTAGAACCCGAGATATACACCAACCACGTTTCCTACGACGCATTAGGTCGTCAAACAAGCATGACGTTGCCGAATGGGGAGAGGACACGGTACAAATACAATGTTTCAGGTGGCATCGAGCAAGTATGGGGCAAGTTGAGCGAGCATGCATCGGAAACTGTATATCTAGAACACGTCGAGTATGACGCCAAGGGCCAGCAAGTCAGCGCGACCTATGGAAACGGTGTCAGAACCAAGGCCAGATATGATCTGCTTACCTTTCGACTTGTCAACACTCGGACGGTCGGTTTCAAGAAACACAAGCGCAGAACGGGATCTAGAGAAAGGAGTAAATCGAATTCCTCCAATTCTTCAGGAGGCCGCAGTACTCCCAGTCGTCGAAGCAGCAGATTGAGCGAACGACGGAGAAGATTGGTCACCTATCTCGACATTACCTACGCGTACGACGCCGTGGGCAATATCGTGCACTGCGTCGATGAACAACAAGACACTTTGTACTTCCGAGGCAAAGTGGTCAGCCCAGACCAGGAGTTTACTTATGATTCTCTCTATCGACTAGTGGAAAGTAAAGGTCGAGAGCACTTGGGTCAAAAAGGCGGAGGAGGCTCAGGTGAGTGGGAAAGGAACGAGGTAGGCGGTGGGGATGCCTCGCAGGTACGCTTAGATCATGGACACAATGGCCATGCCATGACGAGATACACGCAAAAGTACCAATACGACAGCGAGAACAACCTCGAGTGGATGAAGCACGAGAGCAGTGAATCCTCGAGGAGCTGGACTCGTCATTACGACTACAAGGAACCAAGCCTGCTCGAACCAAACAAGGTCAACAACCGACTGAGCGAAACCCGGATTGGGAACAACAGGTTGGGAAGGTTCAGATACGATGGTGTTGAGGGTAAACACGGCAACATGTCGTCGTTGCCATCCATCCCCGAACTGTCGTGGAATCCCAAAGATCAGCTTCGTAGTACTTGTCGACGATCGGGACTCGTGAGTTGGTACGTTTACGACGACAGTGGAAAGCGGACCCGCAAGATCACGGAGCAACATGACAAGGAGGGCCTGGAACCTCCAAGAAAGGTCAAAGAGACGTTTTATATCGGGGGCTCGTATGAGATCTTCCGGACTTATTCAGGCCAGCAGGAGAACTCGACACAAGCTGTGTCGCTGGAAATCGAGACTGTAGCTGTATCGAGCGGGGGTGACAGGGTGGCCATGGCGGAGAATCGACTTCAAGGTGGGAGTAATGGTCGTGTACCCTCGCAGCTTATTCGGTATCAGCATGCCAATGTGCAGAACTCGGTTACGCTGGAACTGGATGATGAGGCCAACGTGGTATCATATGTGAGTTGCTCGCCATCTGCCGTGGGCTATTTTTCATGAAGTGTGTTTGCTGATCCATCTATCCTCGTTGCAGGAAGAGTTCACAGCCTATGGAACGACAAGTTATGAAGCCGTGGGGGACCGAACCGACATACCGAAACGATATCGGTACACGGGCAAGGAAAAGGACAGCGAGACAGGTCTGTATCACATGGGGGTGCGGTATTACATGGCCGGGGTAGCTCGCTGGACGAGTGCGGATCCTAAAGGGATTGCAGACGGATTCAACATATTTGCCTACGCCAGGGCAAATCCAGTCGCTTTCACGGACCCTTCCGGGACAGGCGGAGACGACCCTGGTTCGGGGAAACGACAACCAGTGGTGTACAGCTATGGTGATGCGTTTGGCTATGTCAAGAATGGTGTAACTCCAGACGTGACTCGCTCGCTAGGATCCGAGGTAACCCAGTCCCATGTCATGTCGGTTGACATATGGAAATGGCTCACAGGCGGTACCTACACCCGAGGGGTTTCAGCCACGGGGAAACTCAACGTCGGGGGGACAGTAGTTGACCTCGGGGGTAGGGAGAACATCATTCTCACCCCGCCGGGTCTCGAAGAGAAAATCAGCCAACACATGGTTCCTGTGATCGAGTCAGTGAAATCCGGCAGTATCGACAACATCGACGAGTACTTAGCCCAGACCAAGACGGCATGGAAGGCCGCCTACGCCGAATACGACCAGTTTGTGCAAGCCAACCCGGGCAAGGGAAAACCGGCTGGCGACTTTCCCGAAGACACTTTTGACCTTGTCGGCATGTACACCAAGGACCGCATGACCAAGGCCGAGGCCGCGCAATCCGGCTGGAAAGGCATCGCCGCCGCCAAAGCAGCAGCCGCGTCAGGTGGTGGTGGTGGTGGTGGTCCCTCTCCTCCAAGCGGCGGCGGGACACCTCCACCTACACCTCCAAGCGGGCCGCCCGACGACGAACCACCTCCATCCAGCGGTGGCGGATCAACTCCACCCCCAGCTGCACCTGCTGCTCCCCCTGCTGCTCCACCGCCAACAACACCCCCAGCACTCCCCCCCTCCTCCGGTGCTTCGGGTAAAGCCTCCCTCATGTCACGGGTCGGCTCTTCCCTCCGCAACACATCTTCCCGCATTGCCAGCGGGTCCCGCACGGCAACCACATACGGCAAAGCACTCGCCGGAGCGGCCCTCGAGTCCGGGGCCCGTCTCATGCTTCCCTTCTACGCCGAATACGCTCAGATGGCAGAGACCAATGTACCCACCTTCCTCGCACTGGGTGTGGGCGCCCCCGCGGCTGTAGTCAAAGCCGCTGCTGCCATCGAAGCAGCCCCGCTAGCGACGTACGTGGGTTTGGTAGCTGCCCCGGCCGTGGCTGGTGCCGTGGTTGGTGGACTGGCGTCGGAAGGAGTAAAAGCGTTGGGCGGGACCAAGAACGAGGGGAGGATGGCTGGCGTGGTGGCTGGAGCTGTGGTGGGAGCAGCGATCGGAGTTTGGTTTGGTGGTGTTGGTGCGCCGGTGGGAGCGGTCATTGGAGGGGCTGTGGGTGGAATAGCAGGGCTCTGGGCAGCTTGGTGAACGACGAGTGATATGGAAATGGTAAGAGGGAAGGAGGTCAGTTGGTTTGTTATTTTATCTTTGCATCTAGAGAACTTTGTGTAATGTATGCCCGATATATCCTCTTGGGAGAACAAAGTAGGAAACTGAAACAAAAGCAGGAATACCAAAAAACAGAGACCCTTATGAAACCAACATTGACGTCTTTGAATCTACCACCCGAATTAGTTACATACACCACCAACTTGAACCTTTTCTAGCCTCCCCTCTAATCCGATCCCGCCAAGCTACCCACTCTGACAAACTCATTGGGCCGTTGAGGGCAACTTGACATTTGACATTACTCGCATCCCACTTGTTCGGGCTGCTGCATCTAGTCCCTTGACTTCGAGCAGCATCCCGCCGCAGCCGGTCATTCTCTGCCTTGCTCAGCTTGGTACATGTCACCAGGCAAGTGCTGTTGCCATTGATATCCTGTTTGCTCTTGCACACAAAACTTGTCGGGTTGATATATCGCCAATCATACAAATCCAGATCAGGCTTCCCCCAAAAGGGAGCGGGCGGGGATCCGGAATGCATGTGCAGTCGCTGCAATTTCGCAGCGCCGTACCCACGCAGTTGCGAGAATATGTCGCCCGCACTCTCCACAGTGAGGTACGGTTTGAGCGGTGCAGTGTGTGGCCCAATCTCGAACCAGATGGTGAGATGTTGGAGGCGTGGGATGCTGGCTAGGAGAGAAAAGCTCTCGTATGGCCATGACTCGGTCACATCATCACGATCGCATATGACGGTCAAGGTTGAGAGGTTGGGAAGGGCGTTGCGTATAACCAAAATTTGCTGGTGTGTCAGTGGTGACGGGTAGATGGACAGGGAGTGTAGCGTGGCAGCATGGGCTGCGATATCGGTCCATGATGGAATGAAGAAAGGGACTGAGATGGACAAGAGTTTGCGGCTGGGAAGGAGACTGAAAAAGTTGGATATGACCTGCGTGTCGTTTTGGAAACCAGTATCTCCAAACTCAATCTCCTCCAAAGCCACCAGCTGCGGGGCGAGGAACTCGGCGAGTGGCAGAGAATTATACATGTATTCAGAGGCCTTGTGCAGGGATAGACGGCGGAGCTGCGACCAGTCAAACGTCCTTTGCCAGTACTCGACCTCGGCCACGGGTCTTGGGTACCTGGGCATCCCCCAATAGTATCCCGTCATCTCTAGTTTCTGCAGCGGATTCAGGGGGGCCTCGTTGCGAACCAAGCCAAAGCTGTCATTCACCGGGTCACCCCTACCCCAAACACATCCTCCCTGCCGTTGGCCAAGATTAATCGACAGAGAACGCAGAGCAGGACTGGAAAGAAGCAGCTGTTTGAACGGCCCCTGCATTAGTTGGCGAGAGTGTCTCGATACATCATTTATCAAGTCGATTCTCAGGCATGCAAGGTCCGGGCTGCCTGACAGATCAGAAGCTAGTTTCTCAAGTAGGTCGAGCTGCCTCCGGTGAAGGTCTGCGCGGGAAGTGCTTTCGGTCTCGTGTTGCACTGTTATATGCAATCGTGTCTGGGGGTGCTTGTCAAGGTACTCAAGCACCTTTTCCGGAATGACAGCCCCAGTCCAATGGAGAACAGATAGACCCGACATCTGGGGAATGAGTTCGCAAACCAAGTGAAACGCTTCCAGCTGTCGCTTTAGCATCTTTCGATCATGTCGAGACTTGGGGGTGGCACTATGGCTGATACTATCGATGGATGGTTCGATATTGTTGGCGACATGAAGAACCAGTTCACGCACAGCAGGCAAGAATCCGTTTCGAGAAAGGGATTGCAATTGCTCCACCGCATAGTCGCGTGTCAAGTTGATATACGTCTTCTGGCGTTGGACGTAGCGACACCAAAAGTACAGAGACGAACACACCCTGGCCAGATCCTTGACGCTGTCGGGGTCAATACCGTATCACCAACGAACGACCAAAGTAATAACATCATGGTTCAAACCAGCAAGCGATGGCTTTTTGATGTCCCGCGGTTTAATGTTGCGCAGTTTGATGGCGGGGGGAGGCCAATGAAGCAGAGTGCGGAATAATGACTTGTGTTGGCGGGCCATTCTAGCAACCTGTTGGTTGCACTGGTGATCAATATCAACAGAGTCCTCTTGGGCTCTGGTGAATCTGATCGTTAGTAGTGCATGTGTATTCTTCAATCTAGTGTGTCTATGGACCTGCTACCTACTGGCCTACATATAGTAGGCCATCGGTGCTGCACACTGCTGTTGACCAGCAGTGCAGCACCGATGTCAGCAAGGAAAACAACCAACATCCCGCTGTTGGTCCCTATGTGGTGTAGCGCAGGTCGTTGTGATAGGTAGAGTGTGGTGGGGGTTGTGGTGTTGCGTTTGTTCCCACACAACCCAACTGGCTGGGTGTGAAAAGTGGCGATAAACTGTGGTGAACCATGAAGGTGGGCGAATGAGAGCCACTGAGGGCAACCTCGGTAACTGAGGGACCAAAGGCGGTCTGGGACCTAGAGGGCACGTGACTAGGCACCCGGTTGAGGAGTTCCGTAGTGCGAACTTGGCGCGCGTTGGACGAGATAATGGCGGATTTGGATGAACCGAATGTAGTTAGCTTGCATAGGCCCTTTAGGCTCAGTGCCTCCGGGCGAAATAAATTCCATCCATCCATCCATCCATACTTGGCGCGCAGCATAAAATAAAAACACCATGGTAATCCAAGGACCAAATCTATGCAGAGATGTGGTGCCGCTTCACGATGGGCTCGTGGAGAAGACTAAGTCCACATTTTTTGCCGTTATCGGAACTGTCGCGGGAGTCGGTCAATACTTATCTCGGTTTCGCCTCGGCCATTGCCTGCATCGCACAGCTTCTAAAAGTTTGGGCATCAACGTCCGCATTTTTATGCACTAGTGTCGTTAAAAATAATACTAACGGTTGAATGGCATCGACAAAGTCTTTGAAGCGCCAGATATCAATAGTACGTGTCAGGCTTGCTCCTTATCTCGCTAGATAAACCCAAAGGGCTTTCTTAACAAGTATATATATTCATAAAGTGTAGTTCGGCGGAAGATCAATCACTATTCACCATCCCGCTAGATTTTATGTACTGTGTAGAGACTTGGAGATCATGGTTAATGTTGATCCATGGACAGTGGATGAAGCGTGGGGGTCATCACATCCCGGTACAGGGTCTTGAAACCAAGACCCTGGGCCCACGCCTCCCTGCTGTGTCAGATCGGGATAATCGGACTTCGTGGGCAGTTTTCCTGTGACAGTTATAAGGGGAGGTCTCTGGCGAAGCCAGAGAGCGAGAGAGAAGGCAAGGACTAGTTTTATCACGAATGAATAGAACTTGGGTCCCATCTGCTCCAACAATATACTGGTAACGGCTTACCAACAGTTAACGAACTAGGTATCTTGCGAGGCTGCTTCACCAAGTCGTAGCGGAACAGGAAATATCCTCTTTTTTGATGAGCTGAAGTTAGAAGGATAAAGGAAGGAAGAATTGTTGAAGAGAAAGCTCAACCGCGTCTATTCTTTGTAAATTTATTTTACTCTTTGTTAGCGTGGTTCCATACTCCATTAACCGCCTTTCGCAGTCTATATAAAGCTATTCTTGCTGGACCGATGCCCTCGAATAACAAAGACAAGAAGCCGACCACATTCTTTCTCCATCCCGCCCTCGTTCCGACAATGACTTTTTCCCGAGTTCAAGACGCTAACAACAAAGACATGATGCGAAATGTTAACCCAGACAAGTCTGTCCCCATAAAGCAGACTGATCCACAAGACAGCCGAGCAGCCAAACCCTTTTCCATCCCCACAACAACATTCCTATCCGTACATATCGTTAAAGTGCGCAGTCATGGTTCGAGAGGTCGTTCAAACCGCCGCATCGAGCCGCCCCGTCCGCACCAGCCGTCCCAAAGTCTACAAGACCCACGCGACAGGAGTCAAGCAGGCCGAGCCCCCCCCCGGCCGAAGAGTCCCAACATCATCAGACGACGCCTCCTCCTCCGCCCCGTACCAGAACACGTCATTATACAACCGGAGATAGAAGGATGTGTCATCATCCACACACAACACCCGGGGCACCTGGCAAGGCTGCCTCGGGAATGAGTTGAAGAATCAGTTCCCAGGGGCCTTTGAGAGGTACGCCGCGGCGTGCCTAGACCAAGAATATGGTGAGAGCCTCCTCGGCACTTGTCTCCTGGTCCCGCCGCAATACCGGGAACGGTGGCATATGGAACGTACCGCGCCGGAAGGGCCAGTACATTGCCTGTTTGTTTGTGAGTGGCCGTGGGGGTGCGAGGCACGATCCCCCAGAGAAGATCTTGTACAATACGAGGAGGGCGATGAAGGAACTAATGGTCTAGTTGGTGAGGGAAGCAAAAGCACGTATACATGACAAGAAAGACATTTATCCGCTGAAATGGTTGAGGATGCCTAAGATCAATAAGAAGATATTTGAGATCCCTTGGAAGCAGACGGAAGCTAGGCTTCATAGAATGCTGCTGAAGGATTTACCTGAAAAGGAGGGGCTTGGTGAGGGAAATACAGAAATTGACGTATTTAATTACAGCCAAAGTGAGGATGAGGAGGACGAAGATGAAGAGGAGGAGGAGGAAGATGAGAATTAACTGCTGTACTTTTAGTTGTATGATATTATAGATTTTGAATATTGCACTGTAGAGGGTGATATCTGCTTGGTTTATTTCTCGCTCTAGTTTGGTTACTCTTCTCACTTGTATAAACCTAACGTGTATGATAAGCGAGTGTCCCTGATAAGCGAGTGTCCCTGATAAGCGAGTGGCCTATTTTCCACACAGCACAACACCTTTACACTTGACACCATTTTCCACACAGCACAACACCTTTACACTTGACACCATTTTTCTCTACCATTCACAATGCCTTTTTCTTCAAACGAAGCCAATATTATCTTAGCTCTCTAAGAGCTTGAACGCAATGAAAATCGGACGGTACAAAGCGCAGTAAATATCTACAATGTTTGCGCCAAAATACTAAGGCGCCGCCGAGCTGGTATGCCTGCACGACGCGATTAGGCTGGGCTATTCCACCCTTTATCCTTTTAGCTGGGCAATACCGTGCGGCTTGGAGGGTCACTTACCGTACAAGAAGTACATGATCTACTAGATCAAGAGGCTGTGGATGAGCAGGTAATGCAGGAAACACAGCAGAATATTAGTAGTGGACGGGAGTCTCGTACGAACATTCGGTGTTGTGGTGTATGCGGCAAGCCTGGTCATAATGCACGCACATGCAAGGAGGCTGCGAAATCGTCTGATTCATCTGTTTCTCATTCAGTTATTGTTGTTTCCTAGTGTTGTGGTTGTGTAATGTAAAATAGTTCAGAGAGGGTAGTAAAAAGTGGGACACTCGCTTGTCAGGGACACTCGCTTATCATGCACGTTACCGTTATTTCGACACATGAGGTTCCCAATTAACTAAATAACTTGAACACAAGACTAACAATGATGTGGTGTGAAGATGAAGGTAACAGAAATCCCAACACATCAAGAAGGATGGCGAGCTGCACTCGCCGAAAGTCAAGAGTAGCAACCTAGTGTAGGTAACCAAGTCAGGAATTCTTCCAGCTACAAGATTTATTAATACAATCGATGAAAATATCTTGCATGTACCGAAACCTCTTCCAGTTTTCCTGCTATTTACTTAAGAACGAGCGGCAGCTAATTTGGTGATAGCCCCAATCACAATTCACAGCACAAAGTCCCAAATATTCACTGCGGCGTAACCGGTAACGTTAGTTGCATTAAATAAATCATGTCTTCTGCAATCACCCGTCCTTGCCACCTCGAGGTCAAAGTGTAGGCTAGTTGCGCTGTCGGTAAGAGATCAACCCAGTTGTCTTGTTCGAAGTTCACATAGCTTCGTAGGTACTGTTCAATGACTTGGTTAAGTCTCTCCGTCTGTCCATCTGTCTGGGGGTGAAAGGCTGTTGATAGCTTCGATTTGACGTCTAGCCATTTCATAAGTGCTTGCCAACACTTTGAAGTGAATAGCTTATCTCGGTCTGATGTAATGTCGTCTGGGAGACCGTGTTGACTGACAATGTTTCGCTCGAAGAGGTATGCGAGCTGTTCTGCTGTTGTCGTCTCCTTCCACGGTATAAAGTATGCCCATTTGGTCAGTCGGTCTACGACTACCCAGATTGCATCGTACTTCGTGCTTGTTCCATCTGGTGCCTCTGATTCTGGGAGCTTGGTGATGAAGTCCGTCGATATGGATCCCCATGCTCGATCTGGTGTTGGCAGTGGCTCCAGTAACCCGTAAGGTAAGTGTCTGGCTGCCTTGGTCTTCGTGCACGTTGTGCAGTCCCTCACAACTTCTGTGACTGTCTTCTTCATACCTGGGAAGTTGTAGTGCTGTTGTACTCGTTCCATTGTCTTCTTGATTCCTGGATGACCTCCCAGAACCGTCTCGTGCAATTGCTGGATGCACTTCTTCTGCTTTGATGGCAAGACGAAAGCTTCCTCTCCTAACCAGGCCTTGCTATCCCTGATAACTACTCCTTCTTCGGCCCAGTGGTCCCTATAAGGCTGTAGGTCATCTTCTGTGGCTTGGAACTCGTATCCTTCCCATTCTGCGTAGTGTGTCGCTGCGACGTCTTCCCATATTTGCAAAGGGTGTTCAAGTACATCTCCATTTTCCTTGAACATTGGTGCGACGTCGATTTTCTCGTTTCCTTTATGGTCTGGTCTTCTGCTGAGAGCATCGGCTCTGGCATTCTCTTTCCCTTTGACATATTGGATCCGGAAGTTAAAAGGTGCCAGGAATTCTGCCCATCGGACTTGTCTCGGGCTGAGTTCCTTTGTCCGAAAGTATCTCAGGTTCTTGTTGTCTGTAAAGACGTCCACTGGTTCTTCCGTTCCGCTGAGATAAGGTCTCCATTCGTCAAATGCCTCGATGATGGCCATAAGCTCCTTGTCGTGTACCGGGTAGTTCAGTGCTGGTCCCGATATCTTCTTTGAGAAATATCCCACGGGGTGTCTTCCGTCTTCGAACTTCTGGTAAAGTTCGGCTCCGATTGCATATTCTGAGGCGTCGGTTTCGAGGTAAAAAGGTCTGCTAAAGTCTGGCATCCGCAGAACCGGTTCCTCACTGACTCGCTTTTTCAGGTCCTCGAAAGCCTCCTGTTGCTTAAGTCCCCACTCAAAAGGGTTACCTTCGCCGGTTAACTCGTGAAGAGGCCTCGCAATTCCTCCGAATCCTTTAATAAAGGATCTGTAAAAGTTGATAAATCCAATGAATGCTCGCACTTCCTTCTGGTTTGTCGGCGTCGGCCAGTCCTTGACTGCCGATATCTTGGATGGTTCCATGCGAATTTCTCCTGGCGTAATTTCAAATCCCAAGAAGACTGTCTTCTGCACATGGAATTCGCTCTTCTCTGGGTGAACCGACAGGTTTGCGTTTGCAAGTTTCTGTAACACCTGCCTCACATGCTGTTTGTGTTCCTCCAGAGTTTTCGAGTAGATCAAGATGTCGTCGATATACACAAACGCGAATTGGTCCAAGAAAGGTCGCAGGGTATGGTCGATCATACTTTGGAAGGTCGCCGGGGCGTTAGTGAGTCCCATTGGCAAGACTTAGTACTCAAAGTGCCCGTAGCGAGTCCTGAAAGCTGTCTTCCACTCGTCCCCTTCTCTCACTCGGATGTGTCCAAAACCCCATGGAAGATCAAGGCAGGTGAACCATTGGGCGCCTGCCAGCCGGTCCTTCATCTCCCGAATGAGTGGTAGTGGGTATCGGTTCTTGATCGTGTCGTCGTTCAGGCTGCGGTAGTACACCACTAACCGTAGCTTCGTAGTGCCTTTCTTCGGCACAAACAGGATCGGAAATGCCGCTGGTGACTGAGATCGTCTGATGAATCCTTTTGGCAAATTTTCCTCAATGTACTCCCTGAGTGCTTCATCTTGTTTTGGTCCTAAATGGTACGCCTTGTGGTACCGTAGCTTGGCTCCTTCGTTGAGCTCAATGGCGTGATCGAAAGGTCCTCTGTCTGGAAGCTTGTCGATAATTCTTTTTCGGAAGACTGGGTAGACGTGGTACTCCTCTGGTACTCCTTCCAGGTCTTCTGGTCGTCTTACTGGCTGGGGTTCTTCGTCCGAGAAGTATCCCTCGTCCTCATCCATTCTGACATGCATGACTAACTGTATAGGCTCGTTGTAGCCGTCTGTTGCCTCGTTGTGGGCTGTCTGGTGGTAATGCTCGCGGAGGTTTTCTTCCGGGCTATCTGGGAACTCTATCCCTTCAGGCTTCCTTTGCCGGGATTCGAGATGGCCATTTTCCCAATCAATGTGCGGGTTGTACTTTTTCAACCACGAGAGTCCCAAATATCACGGCCAGAGGTTGTAGAAATAAATCTTTGTTAGGCGCTATAGGCGAAGATTCTACTCTAAAGAAGGAAAAGGAAAAACTACCAAAAGTGCACGGGGAAGGAGGGGTTTTATAGGTGCAGTAGTGATCAGCCTAGTTAATGGCCCGTGTGCAATGGTCTGAGCATACGGCCGTCACACCAAAAACATGTCGCATTTTGGGCCTGTTGGTAGGATGTCGAAGGTCACTTCCTGAGGGTCGTCGTCCACCGTGATCAAGAGTGTAGACTCCCTCCGACTCCATCCTCCGTCATATGTCGCTTGTTGTCCCTCGTATGTTCTAATACGGTGGGGTTCCTTCTTCAGTGTCCATAATAGCCTGGCCCGGTTGACCAGTCTCGGACTGATAATGTCGACTGAACTGCCGCAGTCCACAAGGGCTATTGCCGTGATTTCGTTGCCTTGATTGTACTTTAGTTTGACTTCTACTTGTAGAGATCTGTCGTACGCCACCGTTGTGGCTCGGGAGCAATATTCGTCCTTGCCTTGCTCCAGAGGAGGGCTTCTATTGGCCTGTTCCGCTGCCTCCTTCGGCGGAATTTTGCCAACTCCAGTTGTTGTTTTAGGCGTCGCTGGAGTCGACGCTTCTGTCGTTTCCCGACCATTGGAGCTCCCATGCGTTCTTTCGGTCGTGGTATTCCCAGTAAAGTTTCTCTGCCTTCTTCTCGGGCATGCCTTGTGTCGTGGCTGGCCATCCTTGGTGTCGTTTGTGGTAGTCTTGTTTCATGGATGTCTGAAATCCTTTAGTACGTCCATTGTACCTATTTTTCTGTTCCCTCAAGGTGCCATATCGTCCGACCACCTGGTATGGGAGGCCTAGTTCTTTCCATTCCTGACAGTGCTCCCATTCCTCCATAGTCTCCTCGTTGGTTTCTTTGGATGAGATGCTTTCGCTGTCGAGTGTTCTGGAATGATCCAAGTCCCATTGTGTTTCCCAAGCGTGATCCACCATTCTCACGACGTGGTCTCAGTTCGTTCCTCGCACATCCTGGGCCTCAGGAACCGGTTTCCATCCCCCCTTCTTGGGCGCTCGGCATTCCCTTGCAAAGTGCCCCAGCTTATCGCAGTTGAAACACTTAACCTTAGATTTGTCCCTTCTGGCTCCCCTCTGTTGCGAAGGCGCAGAGTTTGTCGCTCCGACCTGCGCCTTTCCGATGTCCATTGGTCCAGGGTGAGTTCCGTAGGATGTGCTCTTGTATTGTCGCTTCTGCTTGGTGTTGGCTTCGTCCTTTGGGTGCAAATATCGTCCATTCCGTTCTTGCTCTCGTTCATAGAGTCGATTGTCGATAGAGATAGCTTCCTTCATGTAGTCGTCTAGGGAGTACTCGTTCCTGCTAATCTTGACTAGCTCGTCCTTGACCTTGTCTTTGAGTCCTCGGTAGAACTTGTCCTTGAGTGGGGCTTCTCCCCAGTTGACCTTAAAGGATTCTGGTCGCAAGGCTGAGGCATAGGCTGCTGCTGATCCAGTTTGTCGAAGCTGCTGGATTCTCTCCTCGGCTGCCCTTACCTTGTCTGCTTCCCCAAAGATCTTGGTTATTTCCTCTTCGAAGACCATGAATCCTCCTTCACCAAAGATCCGTTGAGTCAATGAATGCCTCTCATCAGGTGCCTTGTCGAGGTAATCGTCGAGAGTCGGGTTGAACCATCGTTTGGGCGGTCCTTCTAGGAAGCTGGCTGCGAACAGAATGACATCGGTAGGGTTGGCAAAGTCGTCCTTGTAGAACCTAGTATAGGCTCTGACGCTGGCGATCCATCCAGGTAGATCTCATTTAGTGCCATTGAACCGTGGTGGTTTCTCGAGCTTAATTTGCCTTGGAGGTCCTGTCGCAGCGGACATGCCTCATACGAGCTTGGCCTTGGTGAGACGAGCTTGTCGAGTTTGGGGTTTCAATACCTCTTGTTGAAGCTGCACACGGGCATGATTTCCCTGGTTCTGCTGCACCAGCCCATCCAATGTGTCTTTGAGGGCGAGGATTTCTTGCTGCAACTTCTGGGTCTCTTCATCCTCGCTGTCGCTCTCGACGGCTTCAGTCATAGGCTCGTTTACGGTATCGCCAGTCCTGGTCCCGTACGTACCAGGTCCTGCTGGTTTCTTTGCCCTTTGCCGATTCTCCAGCCATGTTAGCTTTTCTTGAGGGAATGTACTTACCACAACGTCCTTATCGTTAGGTGGACGCAAGCAACGTGTTACAACCTGCACCCAAGTGGGTTTCAGACTGTAAGGCAGGACGCCTAACGGGGGGGTTGACAGTGAAATAAGGAGGTTGTGTCGGGTAGGCACGCGTGCACTGTCACTATAAGCAGGTCGCTCTAACTAAGAGCCTGTTGAATGAACAAGATAGTAGACAATGAACTTTATTGCTTGCGTGAGGAGTTTAAGAATCCTCGGACGGAAGGTGCGCAGCACCTTCCTACTAATATAGAAAATTATCTGGCTGTAGTGACTGTGTACTCATGTACCTATGTACCTGGCCCGAGCAACATAGGCCCGAACCTCGGGCCTCTTCCCCTCGGGCCTTCTCTGATTGGTCCATCTGTGGGGCTCCAAGAGTGTACCAAAGATGCCTCAGGCATCATTGGGTCATGCATGGATGGATGGATGGAATTTATTTCGCCCGGAGGCACTGAGCCTAAAGGGCCTATGCACGCTAACTACATTCGGTTCATCCAAATCCGCCAT
>MU858281.1:0-52788 GCA_033297075.1 Rhypophila decipiens | reverse complement strand
GGATTTCTCTGAGGTAAATTGGATTAGTGCCAGGTTACGAAAGGATTAGTGCCTGAATACGAGAGTATTAGTGCCTGTTTATTAACTCTCTAATTCTATGAGCTTCTGGCTGGTTTTTTGGTGCAACATCTTGCTTGAATGACACCCTGGAAGAACATGCTCAACCATCCCTGTAAAGATCCGCCAACGGTCAAATCCCCAGGAAACATCAGTTACATCTTCCCAGCCGTACCTGCCTCCTTCCCCTTACTGCTCCAAAACTTGGGATCGACCTGATCCTTCTTTGCCGGTTCTCCCCTCCCATGCTTGGCCTCAAACTCCTTGTTATGCTGATCCACCTCGGCCTGCTGCTCCTTGGTCAATTTCGCATCGCCACCAGGCAAACTGTGGCTGTCGACCAAGGGCTTCTTGGGGGCGTCTTGTGAACTGTTCAGGGGCTCGCCGCCGCCGGTGCGCCCTTTCATGCTCCCGTTCGCAAGCTCATCCGGGACAACACCCTCTGTTGGGCCGCCGCCGCCGCCACCACCACCGCTGCTGCTCTCGGACTCGGATTTATCCATGTCGGGTATGTTTTTGCCGTCGCCGAGGATTCCGCCCGTGGGAGAGGATCCTGTCTGGGCTGCTTCTTTGGAGCGGGAGCCGCCCGATTGTGCGCTGGCGTCTTCGGCCGACTTGGGGGAGGAAGAGGTTCCGTATGGTCTTTGGAGTCTCGATGAGATGGGGACTGTCAAACGGGTTGCCGCCGATTGTGAAGCGGGGTAGCATCTCGCGGTTGCGAGTCTGGTTGCGAATCGCTGCATCGTCATTTTGGATGGTCTCTTTGCGGAGATATACAGATGAGATTGAGTGTGAATCCGTGAATAAATGTGTAAGTATTGCCTTGGGATGTATTATTGCTTCTGAAGGTTGTAGGTTTACACATGCAGCCCCGAAGCTGTTTTGTACCTGGCCCTTGGGAATCGGAGCTTGCACCTTGCTGGGCACAATGACATCACCGATTGGCCTTTGGCCAGTGTGGCCAAGCCGAGATCGACAAGCAGTTGAGCCCGACAATGACGCACTGAAAGGGGAAGGTGCCGTTTGTCAACTGTTTGCAGCTTTTCAGCGGCAGTCATTTGGACATCCACTTTGAAATTTGGCTTAAAGCATCCGGTTTCTTTCATTCACATTTGTTGTCTTTGGACATCGGCATCGTGGATTTTGACCTGGTGTGGGGGCATGTTCATATAGCTTCATTCGGCTTCACCACAAAAAGGGGCAGTAACCATGAATGTGCCTTCCATAACGGATTTAAGCGTAAAAGCACCAATTCACCTTGTGCAGAATACCTTTAAAGCTTCAGCAGTTAAAAGCAACATCATTCATTACTTCTCTAATGTGGGGCGTACATGTGGATCAACCACCACAGCTCCGACCAGATCGCCAGCATCAATACAATCCATCAAGTCATCCTACATTTTCTCTCACTTGTCATTTCGGCCATCGCGACGTCGCTTTACACCTCGCATTCAGGACATTCATTTGCTGCAACATGCCCTACCGGGTGCGGCTCGGTTCAAGCCTACTCACCAAAACTTCGCCCTTTTCGTCCACGGTAGCACTGAGATACCCCGCAATCGTCCCTGAAATACACCTGGAGCCACGTGTCTAGCGGTCGCGATGTACTGTCGTGCGGCGGTTAAGCCCAATCGCGTTAGGGGGCATGTCGGACTTGTCCCACCGGCGCGCCGGAGACGGGCATGATGGAAGGAAGGGGTCCAATCTTATCGTGAGAGAGAGTGGTCTTCCTAGGGACCTCGGTCCCTGCCTCGGACTTTTGAGAAGTATATACCACATCTCTCCTGTTTTTGATGAGCTTGTCGTGCTCACCTTATCTCTTCCACAGCTCAACCTCTGCGCTCCAAACACAACTGCTCACTCGCTGAGAAAGACCAGCCGCCAGAAATGAGCAACGGGAGCAACGCGGTCGAAAATGCCGCCGTGGCAGCAAGCGCACCGGCGGTAGTAGACACTGGAGGCATAAACAGCAACAAAGATGTCGCGACGATTGACAAGATGCCGCTCCCCCCGTGGTCCCAACGGCTCAAGAACGCGGCCACGGTTTTTCTGCTGCAAAAGTGTCTGATTTGGCCCGTGGAGACCATTCAGTCCATCAGGGTGGATGTTCTCGGTTTCGGGCCGGCAGAGACGAAACCGGATCTGATCAAGACTTTTCCGGGTAGGAAAGGATTGCCTGTTCGGTGAGCACCCTCTTCCGACCTTCTCCCTGCCATTTGTTGACCCGATCTCCAATCCAGCATCTTTATCCCCTCCTCGGTCAAATCCCAAGCCGCCGGCAGCCAGCCTGAAGAGGTCAAGGTTCCTCTGACATTCACCATCCACGGCGGCGGCTTCGTGATAGGCTCACCAGCCGACAACGACGCCTGGAACCGGCGCTTCTCGGACAAACACTCCCACTTGGTGATAGCTCTCAACTACCGCAAAGGTCCCGACAGTCCGTTCCCAAACCCAGTCGATGATCTCGAGGCCCTCGCCCTAGCAGGCCTCTCTGCCCCTGCCTCTGAGCTTGGCCTCCCCTCCCATGTGAAAGTCGACCTCTCCCGTATCTCGGTCATAGGCTGGTCAGCCGGCGGCAACCTCTCACTCGCTCTATCGCACCGTCTATCCACCTCCCCGTCCACTTCCGCAAAACTGTCTGAACTCGGCGCAACCATCTCCTCAGTCGTTCCGATATACCCAGTCGTGGACTTTACCATTCCGACAGAAGCGAAGCTGAAGTTGCGGCAGTATAAACCGTTACTCGGAGGATTCCGGGGCAAACCGACGGACTTTCTGGCTGGAATGGCGCCCATCTTTGACTGGGCTTATATCCCGGCCAATGAAAACCTCACCAAGCCCGAGTTGAGTCCTTACTTTGCCGAGAAAGATACCTTGCCAAAGAATTTATTCATGGTTGCATGTGAATTGGACATGCTAGGTCATGAAGCTTGGCGATTTGCGAATAAATTCGCGGGGAGGACCATTCCAGGGCTGGAGGAGAGGATTGGGAGGGAGGAAATCGGCGACTGGGGCAAGGCGGTTGTCGAAGGCGATGAGAGGTTTGGCTGGGAAGTAACTGACGATGGGGAGAACAGGAGGGTCAAATGGTTGCTGGTTCCTGATACGGTGCATGGGTTCGACCAGGACCTGACCGTGATGGTTGGCGGGGACAAGGAGGTTTTGGAGGATGCGAAGCTCAAGACTGAGGAGTTGATTGGTGTTATTGGGGGTTGGCTGGAGGAGGGCTGGAGGAAGTGATCACATCAGTTTGGCGCTATAAATGTTGTATTGATAGAAGTCGCATTACGGGTTAAATTACACCTAGACTGTTGAGGATGGATAGAGAACCTAGATGATACTACCTCATTTGTCGCTTTTAACTATATCCTGCCATGGGCATCCTTGGGCACGTGTTGGTTCAGGGGCTTACATATATTCATGCCAAGATCTTGTAAGAACCATACCCCTCCAAGACTCGAATGGAATTTCACACGAGAAACTACTGCAGTGAAAATTGTGTCAGAGGAAGGACTTGGCAAGAAATAAAATGCCCCCGAGCAGTTTCAATCGCTCAAATTGGGTACGCTGTATATCCCTGAATAGACTTCGCTGGAACTCGATAATCTCAAATGCTATATGAGATACCAGCGCTAGCCCGCTCCCTGACCACTGAGCCATGGTGGTTGTCTGTTTTGTGTGGGTTTACTTGGTACCCCCATGCTTATGAGCAAAGCCGATATAGAGTCTTATGGGTGTATTTACTAGTTTTGGATGTTCTATTGAACAAATTGTATATAAAGTTTGAGCTCAAATTTGAGTTTGTACATAGTGACGTAGTCTTCCATCACGACCACAAAACCCAAGAATAAAGTTTTCATCATCATCATCATCAAAAGGATGGAATACTTATAGGTGCATAATGAAGGTTTGGTGGTGTGGGAATGTGTGCATGGCCCTTGTGTTCTTCAGCAAATCCAATCCAGGCCTGATTAGGGGTCCGAAGGAGGTATGTTAAGTTGATTTAGCCCCGTCTTTTGAATAACGCTGGGCTAGGTAGATGAACTTTGAAATTGTGGTCAATGTAGTTGAGTTGATCTACTGAGGTGCTTGAGTAGCTGCAAGAGTAGCTCAGAATGAATATATCCCTAGTTTCTATAGGCCCCGCCTGATGGAACCTTGAGAGGACGAGCCAGCCCGGATCTTAAACGTAGCAACAACTTTTTATTTCCTCATCCATTCAATTATTGAAAGATCTTACATGCGCATTTACATAGAGAACCCAACTATCGTGCAAGCTTAACCTCCCGGTTATTTGAGATTGACCAGGCCAGAATATTCACTTCCGGTGAATAAGGACCGTGTCGCCATCCACACTCCTCACAGTGAGCCCCTCCAGAGTGAGGTCGTCATATTCCTCTTCCTCATCTTCCTGAACCTGGTCAACATCCAGCGGGAAGCCGGCCGCATTGCCCTCACTCCGCCCGTCAGCTCCCCAGATCTCGAGAATCAACTCCTTGACACTCGCCGGAACTTTTTCCAGCTTCTTCAGCTTCTCAACTCGCTCACCCACATCTCCATCCTCGCCGTCTCCAGTAACAAGACTCCAGATGGTGGTTTTGGGCCGGTATTCCATTTCACATCGATACAAGACCTCCTCCACACGATCTCGAATGTCCACCACGTCAAGCTGCAAGTCTTTTCCCAAACCGATGTTGACCTCTAGATTACGAGGACTTTGGTCAAGGATCCTAAACGTAGAATTCTCACGTCTAGCCTTTGCAGAAAGGAATTCCCTGCCGGCTTTCCCGGGGCGAACTTCATGCCACGTAGAACCATAGAATAGAGGCCCGGCAGCTCTCGGATCCGTGACGCCCACCACCTCTACCAGCCACAGCCTCTCCTTATTTATGTCGTTCCGCCCAGGAGTGATGGTCAGCTTGCCCTCCTTTTGTGACCATTTGATAAAGGTAGACACAAAGGAGCTCCGAGGCGGGTGTACATCATCAGCATCATCCTGCGCAACAGGTTCTTCGACAAGTTCGAACGAAGCATCGGCGCCGACGACTAGCTTGATGTGGATATCGGGTCTCTTGGCTGCGCCGTGGCGGAATTTTGGAGGGTGGTCGACGGCGCAAAAGTAGAACCACTCTGGGACTTCTAGCGCAATGATGGTCCCCTCCGGGGCTAGAACGGGGATCTGGTCAAGGCTGCGGTGGAGAGTGATGTATCGTCCGCTGTCGTAGACCATTGTCGGTTTGAAAAGGTCGATGTAGCGGCGGTTCGTGTCGGACGGAGGAAGCCAAGCCTTGACGCTGCCGGAGAAGGTGGCCTTGTCGTTGGGAGACGTGATCGGCACCACTATCAACCGAGGTCCGAAGTAATACTGGTTGGGGACGGAATGAGATTCTTCCTGGTCACCGTGGGACCAGTACATGGGCTGAATCAGGGGTTCATTGTCGTAGCTGGCGCGGACGCTCATGGTGAACAGGTAAGGGATCAATTGGTGGCGAAAAACGAGAAAGTGCTTGATGGCTTTATGGGCTTGGTCCTCATACATCCAGGGTTCTTTAGATAGCCACACGTCCTTTGTCGCGTGAAGTCGGAGGATGGGCGAAAAACATCCGAGCTGTACCCAACGGACCATCATCTCGTTGGACCGGATGCCGAACATGTGACCGCCGATGTCGTGAGACCACCAACCGTAGCCGATGTTGGACGCCGTCGCGGTGAACTCGGGCTGGAACTTGAGAGACTCCCAGGTGATGTAGGTGTCTCCGGAGAAGCCGATGGGGTAGCGATGCGACCCGGGACCAGCATAACGCGAAAAGGTGAGTGGCTTGTCGAGTCTCGCCATGTTGCGCTTGCTGGTCAGGTAGTGATAGTGGTTGAGTACCCACAAAGGATCAACACCCGGCAGTTTGGTCTTATCACCTTGCTGCCAGTCCATCCACCAAAAGTCGATGCCCTCGTCCTCGAGCTTCTTCTTCAGAACATCAAAATAGGCGTCCATGAACTTGCGATCCGTACAGTCGAATGGGATGGGCGCTTCCTTGGAGGTGTCATGGCCCAACGCCTTGGCCACTTCCTCATACAAGTCCTCGAACGCACGGATGCCGTCTGCTGGGTGGTCGTTGACCGTCACCTTCAGACCTTTCCGCCGCAGCCATTCAAGAAACTTGGGTGGGTTAGGGAAGAGGTCCCGATTCCAGCTGTACCCGGTCCATCCACTCCCGTACTTTGCCGGGATCTTGACTTTGTGCCAATCCATGTCTAGCACTGCCACTGTCAGTGGTATCTCCTCTTGCTCAAAGTGCCTGACCAGCTCCTTGTATTCGTGGGCAGTGTACTCGTGGTACCGTGACCACCAGTTCCCCAGCGCCCAGCGGGGAAGCAGCGGTTGCCGACCAGAGAGGCTGTAAAAGTCCTTGATGGCTGACTTGCAGTGGCCATTGTGTGCAAAGACATAGCCATCCTTGCGGCCGTCGACGCGTGTGCCGATCCATCCCTTGTCGTCGAACAGCATGGACTTCGAGTCGTCCAAGACGCTGTATGGTTTGCGCGACAGTACGCCTGGCTCGAGGGGAATGCGACCGTCGGCGTTATCCAAGGTCCTGGCAGTACCACCGAGATCGCCATAGCTCTCGCCGTCATATTTCCATGTCTCGCCGCCGACATGGACGGAGAGACCTCCATCCTCGAAACTACCAGCTTTCCGGTATGTCAGAGTGAACGCTTTGGTGGTAAGAGTGACTTTGTCTTTTGCATCTTCGACTTCGAACTTTGGCGGCTCAAACTTGCGAAAGACAGCCAGTGTGGAAGCTCTGTCTTCAAATGTGCCATCGTTGGACCATTCGTAGCGGATCAGTCGCTCAGTCAGGACCGTGAACCGGAACTTGTCGCCATCGGCACCACCAACCACGGCTTTGGCATCGGCAACTGGACAGGAAGGAAACGAGTACCGCTCCGGCGAGTCAGAAATGGAGTCCATACTCCGGGGATGTCATATAATAAACAGCGTGGTGGGAGATGGAGTTGTAGATGAAGGCCGTCTCAATTGAGGGGTGAGAGTGAGCCCATGAGCTGTCTCGTTAGGTCCACGGGTGAGATTGGAGCTGCACAACCACCTGGCAACTGCCCCGAAGGGTGTCAGCGGACCAGCTGCAGCATGCATGATGCGGGGCATTTGGCTGTTCCTTGCCGCCCCAGGCAGCCCTGTTTCACGGGCCGTTCCAGGCCGGCTTTGTGATTTGTGCTTCAAGTTGTGCCGCTTGTTCCCGAGAGGTGCTGACATAATGGCTTCCTGTTGCCCAACATTTGAGGCAGCTTCACGATACATCGCTGAGTTGACATTAAACTGTCAGATACGTAATAAGTAGTCTAAGACCAAAGTAGAGTGACTGAAGCTATACGGGTAGTACGGGAACATACTCATGCTTTTTATTCTGATGTTACTGGGCTTCGAGGTGACACAGATTATCATATAACCACACGGTACATAAATCGTTATATCACAAGAAGGATATAATTGTCAGAGCATGCTTCTCATTGAGAGAAAAGTTCCCAACCTTAGGTTCGTATAGGTCCACTGAGATGGTTCTCAAGTGAGCTCCTTAAACTAGAGATCTAGTTCCTCTACATCTGTAAGTACAAGCAAGATCAGACCGGCCATCACTCTCTTTTTCCAACCGAGTTTTTCCTTGACGTAATTAACGCTCTGAATGATTGGTTCTTTCGTTGTTGATATGCTGAATTGAGCGAACTAAGTTCAGTAAATGACAAGATTTTCTTATCTGCGTTCATTCCTGTACTTGCAATCTTGCTCACATGTCCACTTTCAGCCCGGATCAGAGGCAAATTATCACAACTTACCGCTTTATCACAAATTACCGCTCGAGAATTTTCAAGCGCACGAAACAAGCAAGCTCACATATCATTTCAGTGTCAACCCGCGCTCAGTCACTATAACTTATGGCCGGTAATAACGTGGGTTCCCAAGCATGAGCACCAGACTGCCAGAAAAAAAGATAAATAGTTTCATGACCTTCTCACAAGACATTCATAAATATTCCATTCATTTCCCAACATTCTGATTTATCAGCCCGGCAGATGCAGGCTCGAAGCGAGCCTGTATGCCTTAACCCCGAACGCCGCCGAGGGAACCGGCCGGTTCGGCACCGAGGCGCCCCACATGAAGCTCCAGTTCTGGCTCATGATTCGCCCAACCACCAAACTCCACCCTGCCCCAGCGGCCAAGAACCGGCGATGGCGGATCCCAGACTCCACAATCAGGGCTTAAGAGTTGGAGTGCGTGAGGACGTCATTCGTCAATTGACGTTATCGATTGACCAGGCCAGGATGGACGGCCCAAGGGGGCAAGAATTAGTGCGAGTAGCGCCCCGGTGAGGATCCGATGGGGGCGGTCAGTGAACATGAAAATCTTAACCTAACAACACAAATGCGATGTGTATAAATTCTCCATGATATCCATTGTTGCAGTCAGTCAACATTTCCGTCGGTTTCAGATTGCAATTTTGTTATTCGCCCAGTCTACGTATCTGGTTTTTCTAATTCCCCCTCTGCCAGTGTTGTTGCTGTGTAGCGACCTGTTTTGGAAAAAAACCTGAAACAGAAAGACGGAAAGGAGACAAGACGAGGAGAGGAAATTAACAGAAAGGGAAATAATTGGATCCCAAACTCCCAGCTGGTATCAAATCCCGTATTCGTAAACAGAGACAACAAACAGAGTACAAGACACAACAGATATCAGATCAAGAACCCCAACGCCAGTCGTCAAATTGTGCAAGCAACCCGGGACCAGGGGAGCTGGAAGAAAGAAAAAAAAAGGCAAAAGAAACCATGGACCCAGACCGGGACCGGGACCACGGAATGAAACACCAAGCCGACTCAGCCAGCGATGCTGATGTGCCAACAACATCGTCACCATCACCTCGCATCCAAGATGCCGACTCAAGGCCACAACTTGTATCCGAGAAGAAGAAAGACCTTCCCGCCGAACCATCACCTTCATCACCCCTTTCAAACCGCACCTCGGCGTCCCTATCCACAACTCGCGCAGAAGAACCGGCCCAGGTCGAAGCACAACCACCATTCACGATCTACTCCCAAACCACAAAGCGCCTGATAGTCCTCTTCGCCTCCCTATCAGCATTCTTCTCCCCCCTAACCGCCCAAATCTATTTACCGGCATTACCCACCCTCTCGCACGATTTTTCCGTCTCAAGCGCAGAGATAAACCTGACCGTGACGACATATATGATCTTCCAAGGGATCACGCCTACCATAATCGGCTCCTTGGCAGATAGTGCAGGTCGTCGACCCGCGTATATCATCTGCTTTGTTATATACATCGCAGCGAATATTGGACTCGCTTTGTCTCCGAATTATGCATCATTGCTGGCGATACGGTGCTTGCAGTCCGCCGGGTCGAGTACCACTGTGGCACTGTGCCAAGCTGTCGTGGCGGATATCATTACCAGCGCCGAAAGAGGCGAGTATATCGGCATTACGGCCATTCCGACGGTATTGGCACCATCCTTAGGGCCGGTTTTGGGGGGAGTGATTGTCCAGTTTTTGGGATGGAGGTGGATCTTTTGGGTGCTGGCGATTGCTGCGGTTGTAAATCTGGCGGTTTTGGTGTTGTGGTTTCCCGAGACTTGTAGGGTTATTGTGGGCAATGGGTCTCTTGAGGAGGAGAGGGAGCGTGGCAAGGTCAGGGCTGTTCATAAGACGCTCTGGAGGCTTGGACGGGAGGGGTTGGTGAGACGGAGAAAAAGGCTGGAGAGAGAGAATAGGAGCCTTGAAGCGGGACAAGTTGGCGTGGCACGAACAGAGTCGATTGTCTCTCGGCCGGAGGGGGTCAAGTCCAAGATTAAGGGCCCGAATTTGCTGGCCTCGTTGGCTCTGTTGTTTGAGAAAGAACTGGGAGTCTTGCTGTTTTATAGCGGGATTGTGTTTGCTGGCTTTTATGCCACTGCTACGGCAATGCCCAGCCAGTTTACCGAGCTGTATGGGCTGACGGACTTGCAGGTCGGTCTGATGTACCTGCCCATGGCGGGCGGGAGTATTATTGCCGCCTTGGTCGTCGGTCCGCTGATGAACAAGAACTACGTCCGCCATGCGAACAAGTTGGGCATGCCGGTCGACAAGACTCGGGAGATGGACTTGAGCAAGTTCCCCATCGAGCGGGCAAGATTAGAGCTCGGGCTGCCTCTTCTCGTCCTGACGACGTGCGTCACTATCTGCTGGGGGTGGGCCGTCGAGTACCGCGCACACCTTGCGGTCCCCTGTGTGCTCTTGTTTCTCCAGGGTCTTGGGATCGTCGGCTTCATCAACACGGTGAATGCGCTGATTGTCGACATTCACCCAGGCAAAGCGGGCTCGGCTGTCGCGGCCAACAACTTGACGAGGTGCCTCCTTGGCGCTGCGGCGAGTGCCGCAATTGTCCCCATGATTGATGCATGGGGCGCTGGAGGCGCGTTTACATTTCTTGGAGGCTTGTTTGTCGTGTTCGGCCCTTCCATGTGGTTGGTGATGCATTATGGAATCAAGTGGCGTGGGGAGTACCGAGACAAGGAAGCCAGGAAGGAGGAGAAGAAGCGTGAGAAAGAGATGGCTTCCGAGTAGTAACCAGCCTAGACATACAATTATCTGAAGTCCTCTTATGCTGGCGCTAATTCGAATGTTTGCGCGGAATATGAAGATGCTCCAGCCCTTGGCCGCTGTGCGTGGAATAGCTCGGCGATGAGTCCTCATGGCTGTGATAATAACTGCCCGAACTGGTTTCGGACGACTTTCTTGACGGATGGCCGAAACCAACCTGGAGATCGAGTGCTGGATCGATGGAAATCTCCATGGGACTTGTTGTCATGACTGACATGCCCATTCTGGAACTGCTGGGAAGAATGTGCACATCGGGGATTCCCGACATGGTCGCCTGCCCTGCCCTGGGTCGCATGGTCAAGATACCGTGACTAGCCTCGGCTTGTGTAACAATAGGAACTTGTACCACCGGTTGAGGCGCCGTGTTCGTTGTCCAGACGATAGCTTCGCTATGGTTCATGGCCTTGTTGAGGTGCACCAGTCTGCCCTGGTTGACGACATATTCCCACTCGGTCAGCTCGTCTGGGGTCTGAGCAATATTGTAATGCAGCATGCTGATAGCCAGACGCATGGTTCGGAAGGCAGTGGGTCCAAAGTTCTCGATGCAGTAGTTGTAGTTCTTGCGCAAGAGGGCCGCTGCTTCTACTTGACGCCCGGTTGCCAAGTACAGGATCGCCAGCTCGCGATAGTAAGACGAGACAAGACGGCTAAAGTAGGGAAGCCCAAACGGTTCACCATAGACAATACGCTCTCTGATGCGCTCTAGCATCTCAGCGGCTGTGTCGTAGTTCCCGCTCGCAATGTTCATGCTCACCAGCTTCATCATGAGCTGGCTGTCTATTTGAAATCGCAGCTCTGTGGAGACGTCAAATTCTCTCATCATGGACCGCGTAAGACGTTCCACCTCGGCGGGATTGTTGGGGGAGAGACTTGCTGCATACTGGCAGAGGGAGAAGACACTCGTCCAGTTGCGCTCGCCCCCTTGGAGATTGGACCGGAAGAAGTTGTACCTAAACTGGGCGCTACGCTCCAACGTGATTGCAAATTCTTCCATGGGCAGTTCCAAGACGCGCTGCCAGATACGAGTGATGGGATGATGAGGGCCGAGGACAACCTCGCACATGCTGGCAACAAAAGGGCAGACGTGTTGGGCCAAGCTGGCTCTGTGGTGCGAGAGGTGGTGGTGGAACAGGATGAAACAAGAGAGCAAGGATGGCTCTTCGTCTCTTATGATGTCTCGGATCTGGTCTAGCTGTATGTTGATCAGCCTGACCGTGTCAGCTTCGTCTGCCTCCCACCGCCCGGCGACCTCGAGTCCCTCATACCACTGGCTTAACCGGAACGAAGCTGCAGCTCCGTTAGGTCCGTAGTAGCAGTTATCGGCTGGCGAGTTGACCCAGAGCTTATTTGTAAAAGCTCCAGTCATGTAATCTCGGAGAAGGGTCATGATTTCCTCTTGCAAAGTGAGATAGCGTGTTGCGTTCAGGTTGGGCGGTACCGACAACATCTGAGCGGGATCGGGCGAGGGAGTTCGGCAGACAATGCCATGGATGGAACTGCCCAGCTCGAACTGGCTGTCTTCGACCTTGGCTTGCAGGCCTGGAGTGCGGTTCATGTAGCGCTCAATGTCTTTCCAGTCCACGGGGCGGTTCCGGATAATGAACTCGGTCCTCTTGCCCATGGCCTCTCTTTGGTTCTTGATGCGGACCATGTAAACAACCTCATCCATCTTGTTGTTCTTGTCCAAGGCCCACTTTTTTATTCGTGTCTTGTACATCTTCTCGCTGTGGTTCAAAACAGGTTAGCCCGACCATGGTCCAGCCAAGTAATAAAGACGAGAGACCCACGTTGCGAAAAAGCCATGTGTCTTTTCCATGTATTCCTTGACCTCTCTCAACGTCTTGTCTTGGTCGAGGTAGAGCGTGGTGATCTCTGCGCGATGGAGATCCCAGTTCTCGGGCGAGGCGTAGGTTGACTGCGTCGTGAATGGCCTAGAGGGCTTGGAGGCTTTCGAAGACCCAGAAGCGTTGGAAGCCTTGGAGGAAGTTCTCACGATGGATGATGACGACTGAGTCTCTGACCGGGACTTGCGAGAGGTTGCTATACTTCCGGCCCCACTTCCTCCGCCGCTTGCCGGCCCGGGGCTGTCGTTTCCGCTGTCACTGGCTGTGCGTCGCCGAGCAGCTGATCTCTTCTCCATGGCGAGGTCAACTGGGGCGCCCTTGGCTAATCGTCGAAGGGGTGAATCGGAGAGGATGTTGCACCAGAATTTGGAACGAGGGGCGGGACCAAGATCGACCTCGACAGCGAGGTGAGGTCTATATGAGACATGTGACGCTTCTGAATACATCTGGGAGCAGCTGGATATATGGACAAACGGCTGTGGCGTGGCTGTGTGAGGAAAAAGCTGGGAATGGGATAATGCGTCTATGTGCAGCGAGCGTTGTGTGAAGGGACGAAGACGAGCGTGTCTGCCTGTGTCTACAAGCAATCTGATAGTAGATCAGACCAGCGCTACAGCCAAGTACATATATAGAACGTATCTGGCCAGGGAAAGCGAGACCAGGTGACGGACCAGGGTTCGACATGTGTTTCCCAGATGGCTTCGACCTGAGACTGGGCATGCGACAGGCGAGATTCTGGTCGCAGGAACTAGACTAGGCTTTGCATATGTCTGGTGTAGTATTCCGAGACGGGACTGCTCCCGTGGACAATCTACTGGTAATCGGTGGCTTGGTGAGTGAGCAATACGGAGTCAGTGCTGCGCCTGTCCTGGTCCCAGTAATCAACACTGTTCGAGGTTTTCCATGCTCTGGTAACGGTGTCCGTAAAAGGGTGCCTGGTGCCTACTGGACGACCACTGTTTCCGCTGGGGCATCAAAACAGAATTAGCTCCAAGCCAAGAACTCGGCAAGGAGGTAGGGATGTGTGGTGTACGACAGGACTATGGCACCTATCGGAAGGTAGAGCGTTAGCTGGGGTCTGCCTTGACATACGGTAACCAATTCAGCGGCATGAGCATATGGACAACAGAGGCAGGGGCTCTGCCTGGGATGGTTGTCAAGGGGCTGCGGATAGCGTTCGCAGCAAGCATCATGCCCAGCGTTACTTTCGTCTGCTTCACACGGCCTGAGCAAACAGACGAATATTTTCGTTTTCTCGTCTCTGGCAGCAGTGGCAGCATGGTTCTTGGCCCCCAAACTTGACATTGTTCTTAGTGGACTCCTTGTGGTACTGCGCCCTGGAGAAGCGAATTCTTCGAGTGGATCAGGTTGACTTCCATCAGCCAAGACCGGGGGAAGTTCTGTTTGGGTGTTACCGAAGGACCATGCATCTTGCTGCAACGTCGAGGCACAGCACGTTCGTGGGTTTGGGACGGGACACCCCTTCCCATAGGTACTTCATGGCTGAATCCGTGATAGCTTCGCTCCCGACTGAGATTGGTGACCTCATTGACTCAAGCGGATGCTGTTCTTTAATGTTTTCATGCACAACTATACGGGTGTATTGTCCGGATGCTAGACACCGCCCGGCGAATAATTGATTAGGCGTTTTCTTGCCTGGTCGCGCAATGTAACCGTGCCTGATGAACCGCTCGGAGATAAAGGCTGTGCTGAATCTGTGCCTGGTTGGCAATGAAACCCGTCCTGTTCGTTGCTACCGCTGTCGCTTGAATTGGCAGGTGAGGTTATCTTGACAGGCAACTCTGGGCACCAAGATTACAACCAGTTCTATTGGCCTTCTTCCAATTCTGCGCACGCTCGGACAGAAGCTGATGCCAGTTGGACTGGAGGACGAGTTTTCTGCTTTTTGCGAACCGAATGACAGAAAATGTCTAATATCGGACTGGCAGTTATCCGGAAGTGCAATTGGATGAATATTGATAGTTCGTCGGCGCTGCAGGGTCTGCCTGCCAATGCCGCATATTTTGGTGCTTGAAATAGTTCATCACGACGCCCAGTCAGTCACGGCGAGCAAGAGGTGTGCTCATTGGAGGAGCGGGCATATAGAAAAGATGGGACGAGTCCAAAACAGTGTTCTCGTCTCCTGTGGTTTTGCGCCGTGGTTTTCGGTGGAGGGCCCCGTAGCAATGGGAAAGTACTGCACTCTAGCGTTGTCGCCGAGTGCCCGAATACCCACAAATAGGGCCCACTAGGATCGACCAGGATATGGAATCAGCGTGGGGTGGAGCGCTTCCAAGGCTCTTGTTCCCCACTAGAGGCCCCTGGCGGAGATCCACTGATCCACTTATAGCGATCCATGGTGTGGAATGGGTTTGGAAACTGGCCAGGAAGGAAGAGACGCTCTGTGACACTGTGACACAAGCAATGGCAAGATTTTCCAAGCTTCAGACACCGCCAGAAACAATGGACAGCATGACTCGGACATGCCATTCAAACAGCAGACGGGTGGGAAAAACTCTAAAGGGACGGATAGGTGACCACGTTTGATTGGAACGGCTAGGATAAGTTTTCATTCTGGGTCTAGACTGGCCCAACGGTTCAACGGCCCGGCTCCTCCCAAGAGTTGAAGGGATCACGGCATGGCCCCCAACCCTGCTTCTGCTCTCGATTCACACTCCAGTAACCTACTGTCGGCCCAGCGCTGCCGCTATATCGAAGTCACTACTCTGTTGGATACTAACATCAGAGCTTGCCGCTGCAGCCGATTTTATCTCATCTTTCCTTCCAAAATAGGTCCAGATAGCCGACTCGAAATCCTTTTGACATCACCTAGAAACCAGATTCTTTTCAGTCCTCCATGGAATTATATTGTCCTCCATCCTAGGCGACCTACAATTTATAGTTACGCGTAGTATGACCCACCTTTTGTCGCATCGGTGCATGCATCATCGCTATCCGATGTAGCTGTCACAAAGCCCAAGTGTAATTCTTGTCCACTCCTGATACCGGTACAATCTGCATACAAGTCAATATCAGTACGTACAGATCCCGCATGAACCATTAGTACAGTGCGTTTAGTATTACTATGGTACAAGAATTCCCCGCGAATTGGGGTCATCAGACGCCGCTTTCCCGCCCCTCCTCTACACTGAAATGTGGTTCCTCCCCTGAACGAGGCGGCCCTACGAGGCATAGCTCTGATACATCAAACGCAAATCATGTGAGGTACGCGTCCTACCTCTTACCTGTGCCACATCTTTGATGAGGTCCAAAGTTCATGGACCGCCAGCCACATGTATCGTTGCTGCTCTTCTCAAACTAGCTCTGATCACTCATCATCTTCTTGCGGCGTTGGAGTACGCACTTTACTCATCCTTCTGCCTCAAGGCGGCGTAATATTCATCGCTTCTTTCTTCCCAATCAGGCATGAAGCAATCCAAGACTTGAGCTACCCTTGGCGGCAAGGGGAGCCATGTCGTCAAAATAAACGCTGCTACTTGACTTCCAGACACAATATAGTAGGGTCGTGAAACCGTCCACGTCCGCCAAGCTGTGAGGATCCGTTTCGCGGCACGAAGCATAACAAGGCCGTTGCAGCAACTCTGATTCGCAGATCTCCGATAATTCACGAGTCATGTCATTACGGCTCGACGATGTAGCGGCCTTATTTCCCAAACGCCGAAGCCAGGAAGCACCGTAACGAGTCAACTTGGCAATCAAGATGCCGATGGACGATTCCCGAAGCGATGGATCGGACCTAGCACAGTAGCACTACAACCTCCCGGGCAAGACTACGGTACTACTACCGGTAATCCCTGCGTACGTTACTGTCAAAAAACCTACGAAGCCAAGCTTGTGGCTGTGCGTTATAGAATAGTCACTTAGGGAGCATCCGCCTGATATTCTCGCTTGTGATTTCCCTATGAAGCCCGGAATCATGATCTCAATCTCATTAACTCGCTCTGGATGTTGAGCCGACCATTGAGCAATACGACACCGACATTCATCGCTGTGGATCAAAGGAGCAATTCCTGGTGCTCATCAGAGGCGATGTCAGGACTCGACAAATCAGGACTCGTTACATGTTTTTACTCGAAAAACTAGAAAAACCCCGAGCTCACACTGCGATGCAGAGTAGTAATACACGGTCCCATGAGGCGCCAGCCATGGCATGCAATAGATAGTGAAAACTCCTCCTGTCTCCATGTAGCAAGGTCCCTCACCTTCCAGACCTTTGCTAGCACCCAGAGGACCCCATACTGTACAGTACGGATACATGAACTTTTCAGCATGGAGGTTCGAAGACCTCGCCAAGTAATTCGGTAAGTTGTTGTCAGAGAACTGGTCGTCAAATTAAGCGATCGATCTGGTTAGACTCGACCAACCTACGGACAGACTTGGAAAATTGCGTAAGCTGTCCTATCACCGCACTTCTAATCCATTTGCATAACGAAGCCACTTAAAGCGCCAAGATTGCATCCCTATACGCGACTATACTGTAGGTATGGGTATCGTCACACTGATGGATCTGTTCAAAATTCAAACGGCGAAGCTGTCGCTTAAATTCACCCACTCACGTTATTGAATTGGCGGCAATTTATTGACCAAGTGGCTTCAGGACGGAACTTGCGTCAATCCTCACAGAACACTGGCGCTTATTGCGCAAATGATATGAGAACACAACCGCCATCTGTAATTATTTGGTTCCTGGCGACCATGTCACGACCATATCATAGATCCGTCATCCTCATCAGTTACAGTTACGTCGCGCAACCTATGAGAATGCATTTCTAACGGGATCTTGGTAGTTTGTTCATGCTCTTGTTCATGGGCTTGGTGATGGGCGGGACGGGAACGACTTGAACCACAGTATCATATGCTTTGGTCCCGGCAGAAAATTCGACCCTGGGAAAAGCAGACCAAGGTATGAGAAAGTCATGGGGAACAATCATGCGACAATCATCGGTAACGATCGTCTCTCACATCTCGGTTCAAGAGCACAGTCTGATAACATACTCTCATCATAGGAAGGTCTAATACTGCAAATGGCTGTTTCATGAGTACTGGAGCTTGGCATCTGGCATTGATTCACAGCTGTTTTCAGCACCTGAACAAGCTCACCGGCTTCCAAACCGGGAAAACATATTGATGACTGATCCCGAAAACCTGGTCGCAAAAAAAGCAAACGGCCAGTTAGTAACAGGGGTATGTCCTCCTCCCTCAAACCTACCACCCTTCTTTTCACTTAATCTAACCCTGAGCAGCAGTTTCATGGCGATGTCTTGGTCAGCCAATCTTGAACCAAATCCCCGATCAGTCAGCCACATCGAGCAAGCTGATGCAGGGGACGGGAGATGAATGCAGTGTGGCTGGCGCCCCCACGCCGCAGCCACCGATCGTCTTCCGGGCCGGGACACCGGGTGCGATCCAGCGATTTTGACCCTGCTGTGCGACTGGCCGACAGCCCACCACACCAAGGACGCCGAAGTCTGGCCGGGAGTTTTAACTTTTTGTTCACCGGTGACCCACTTCACAATGGGAGGTCCCCGCGATCCAGGTCGCCGGGTTTTATACACCCACTGACTCTCCCCGTTTTGGAGGCACGTTCCCGGTTTTGGGGTCATCTTGCGAATGGAGGAATTCTCGGTGCCGGCCCGGGTCCGCTTTCTTGTTACCACACTTTGTTGGAAGTTGTCCCTCCCTCCCGTCCTAGGCCCCCAAACGCAAAAATACCTACCCGGACAACACCCTCTACTTGCTAAGTACATACATCACGATCAGCGGGACACCCATCTAGTGGTTCCCATTCCGCACCATACGGCCTCGTACCGTGCACTGCATCATCCATCCATCCATGCATTTCAACAAGGTGAACTGACATCACCGGCATACGGGCAAGATGCAGCTGATGCGTTCTCGGCCCTCCCCGACGTCACAGTCTAATACCGACGCTGACAACTTCCTTGCTCCACTCCCGATATCCCGATGCAGGTAATCAATACAATCGTTTAACCTCCATGATTGACATGTAGTCTGACACTGCAAGGCCCAATCTTGCCGTCGCCTCGTAGGGCTATCCTTCCCGCCGCCATACAGGACAGGACCACCGGTTGTACTTCCGTATCTCCGCCCCCCCCCCACCCCACTTGGGAAGATTCTCACACACACCGCAACGGCCCTGCTGCATGGCACTACATTACACAAGGCGGCCGCGCATCCGTAAATGCACATCGGTTTCGGATATGGCATATATGGAGCCGTCGGTTTGGTCGGTTTCGTTCTCGCTTCTGCTGTCTATCTACTATTAGTAAAACTATTGCTGTGTCTATGTGGCACGTTGCGGTCCTGGATTTGCGACATATGGGTATACGGACTTGATTGGTCGAGGGGACTCTATGTAGGCAGATTGGCAAGGCATATTTACCTCGTATGTCTATTTAAGCCAGTGGAGGCAATACGGACTTTGGCAAGCTTTTCCAGTGCTTATGAGTGAATCTTTCTACCGGGATGCTCAGGTGATAGGCAGGGAACTCGTGTTTAGTCAGACAGGTAGAAAGATGGCAAACTGGTATTGGTTGATTTGTAATAATGACGCTTCACGTCACCCCTGGCACCGATAGAGGTAGGTGAGTGACTAGGTAGAAGGGACTACCCGCTAAGTCCTTGGGGTATTGACGATGAACCGAGTACAATACATTATTTACCCATTTGCTTCAATGCCCAGTCCGTTTTCGTTCCAATTCAAGATTGGTTCGATATGATACAGCTTTACGCGCGGAGATTATGCAGTGCTGTATAAAATGGGATGATTGTATGGTGAGGAACTGAGGATAAGCTAGTACTGTTACCACGGGAGGGACATGGCCGCTGCTGAATACACATGACCTTGCCGTACAGATTCGTCAAAGGTGCGAGTATCTCTACTAGGTCATAAAGACAACCATCACGGTGCGTGCTTCTATGCTGTGCACGTAGATCATTTGGAACAAAAAACTGTGGTGGACAGCAAGTTGATTTACTTGAAGACATTGGGCAATACTAGATAACATATTCACCCTCTTCCCTCTTCCCCCTTTCCTCCTGTCCCTCCATCACCACGATCCTTGACGTTGTTGTTTGAATCCACGTGGGTAGTCTTTCCGTGCCAAACGCGATGAACCCCATGCAAAGACAAACCCATGCTTCTTTCTTTTAGATCGTGGTCTCGTAGGCGACAGGAGCAACAGTCTCGGGCTTGTTGTCCTTGAGGGAAATTGTCCGTGCGTCCCGGGGCATGGTGGGTTGTCTCTGGAGCTACGGGACGCGTCGAATTAAAATTCCGCCCGAAGGCTTCTCGAGAAGCTGATTTATCCATGCAAGGCTATCCATGTAAGACTCCTGCTCGGTGTAGGTTTGGCTGAACGGTTGCTGAAGTGTGGTATGAGTGCCTCTCGATTGCTGTGTTCGCTGAGGCTTGACTGGCTGTCTGGCTGCTGGTTTGCTGCACGTGCAATAAACCCGTCAACTGCTTTTGGACGCCGCAATGCCGTTGTCGTGGGGGTGGGGTTACTATATGGAAGACAAATTCAGTATTCTGGTAGATGAAGATGTTAGAAAGATGACAGAGCAAAAATGACATACCTGAGACATTCTGCCAAACGTTGAAACCCTGGTGATCTTGGTGACATGTGGTCGTTGGGGTGGCATACGTGTAGAGCCATGTCTGTGTCAGGACCTCCCATTTCAAGCCTTGGGGCCACCCTGACGCTTGCGAGTTTCAACGGGACACGATGGAAACCGATGATGAATCAGTTTGATCAGGAAATGTAGTCAAAACAGTCGCAGCGACCACCGTCAAGGTTCGAATGGTGGACGACGTCTGGGTCGAAGTGTCGGTGCAAGTTGAAGAGCTGCCCTGGGGTCGAGATTCTTTGCCATATTGCCGGCACCTGCCAGTGCGGCCAGAGACCGCCGACACGACAAGTGTCTGGCGATTCTGCTGTTGTACAGTTAGTCTTCCAGCTGCTGAATGAAAGCGGCAGTCACTAGGACGTGAAAGAAGATTGGAAATTGCAGAACTCTGAAATACTTACCACACCAGGCAGGTGCCGGCCTTGTGGTCGCGGCGGCGCCGAGGCGCAATGTCTGTGTCTGGACCTCCCCTCTAGGAGGTGGGTGACCTCCACCACCACACTGTTGGTGTCGAAGTTGGCCGGCGTTGTTGCCGCCAACACCGGTCTACGAATGAGTTAGCAACGCGGTTTGGAGGAAATGGGCAGGAGGGAAAAGAGAAGAATGGAATGGAGCTCTGAAGGGTTGAAAGATAGGCGAGGGCAGGGGTAACTCACGTGTGGTGAGGGACGGTGAAGGAAAAGAAAAAGAGGAAGGAGAGAAAGTTTTTAATCGAGTAGGCAATAAATGGGGGAAATCTCGGATCAGGCCCGTGCACCAGTAGCAGGCAAACCGCCGGAGAGGGAAAGCTACAGAAGTGCGGAGAAGGCCAGACCGCCGCGTCACTTCGAACGATAGCCCCACCTGACTGGCCGTCAACAGGGATACGGGACACCGGTCTTCTACGGGGACCGAGGTGGGGATGGCATGACAGGGGTCGACCTTACTATGAGGAAAGAGGAGTCGAGGCTCTGCCTGCTTGTCTCATGATTAGATAGCAGGAGCACGATGTGGTTGAGCCGTTCTTTCTCATGAAAGCTTCTCTGGTATAGCTTCGAACACGGGAGTCGTATGAGCTATCTGTGTCTTGCCGCTGGCTGTCTCTACGGAAGTACCTCCTGATCGGGTTTGACTCGAAGATCCTCTAGCTGGATAAGCCGGTAAACGGCCGTAAGGCAGGTTCTTGCCTTGCCTGTCTATCCCCAGTGTCTGGTCGTGCTTGACTAGTCACAGTTGACCAGCGGGACTGCAAGCCATAGCCCAGCCTTTTAAATTCCTCGTGCCAGTTTCTTCTTCTTCTCTTCTTCTCTCCAGCTTCGAAAGCAAACAAGCTTCAATTTCACCATCAAACAATCACAATTCATCTGTGCCTTTTCCGAAATTCACAGCAAACAAACAATTCACATACACACATTCGATTCAAAGATGTTCACCTGTCTGCCCTGGCCCCGAAAGAGGCTCGCCGCCTCGAAACCAGCAACGCCCTGCCCTGCGTACCAACGCGGGTCCGGTAGCGACGCCATTCTCGTTTATCATGTTGAGCACGCCGAGCCCAAGATCAAGTAAGTACTGCACTGGTTCCATTTTTTTCTTTCATCCTGGCGGTCCAGGACTGACCAGTGCCGTTTTCCATACAGTATTGACGATACCATACTTAACCGGGTATGGTATGGTATTGCATGCAATAGTATTCCATACTGACTAGGGTCCCTGGTAAAAATGAAATTATGAATCTATACCCCTGCATCTACAAGCCCACTTCGTGTCCAGTGCTTCAAACACTCAGTCTTTTCAATCGTCTCGGCTCCTAATGAGGCTCTTTCCCAAGATACCGTACGACGAGCTCCTGAAAATACCCTCTCTGGCTCTGCGCTCATTGCTGGAATTGACAATATATCCATAGCCATACAAGACAAACGCGGCCACCGCTTTTTCTGTGTATCTTGGCACCACCACTCAAGAGCAGACGTCTTGATCTCATACGGCTCTCCATTACTGTAGTCGTCATACTCGTCTTGACTTGCTGGATAAATCTTTTTCAAGTTCTGAGCAACTCGGTCGAATTTATCAAGGCTCTGGCTCTGGAGTCTCTTTTCAAGAGTAACTGGCTGTTGGATATTTTCACGGTATTTAATCCAGAGGTCTTTGACTTGCTTCAAGGCTGGTTTTTGCCACTTGGTTTTCCAGTTATTCCGAATATAGGCGATCCGGTATTCTGGATGAAGGATCAGAGCTGCTGCATAGAAAGCCGAGTCTTCGGTCTTGCTATAATACTTGTCGAAAATATCCCAGGCATTTCGTATTCGTCGACAGAACTCTCGGTCGGCAGAGTGCTCTTTTAAAGCATCGTCAAGACATTGGATCAGAATATCCATTGTGAATAAGACCTTGTCGATTGTAGCGTTGTCGCCTTGGGTCTCAAGAGATTCAAGGTCTTTAGAATCTCGAAAGAGAAAAGCATTGACAGCAAGATTGATGATGTGGCCAAGACACCGTACGCGGCGAAGAGAAGAGTTCCAAGATATCTCTTCTTCTTCAAGAAGGTAGTTATCGACAATCCGGCAAAGGGTATCATTTGAAGAAGCATTGTCGCCAATAACCGAGCCAAGCTTTCCTACGATACCATAGTCTTGAAGGACCAGAAGAAGGGCAGCAAATTGCTCCTCTCCACTATGGTTTCCAACCGAACGGAGTGCAAGCAGAGCCTTACAGAGCTTCTCTTCCCGACTAACATAGTGTGCACAGACTGCAAGAAAGAGATATCGGTTTGGAGAGGTCCAAATATCAAGTGAAATATGGATACTTGATAAAGCTGACTGAACAGCTCTTCGTACAATATCCTTCTTCTCGTACCACATTTTGTCCATGAGTGTTGGAATTGTTGAATGTGCTGTAACAAGATAGGGTTTTGATCCTGGACCTATTGCTTGACAAAACGCGTGGAATTCTGGCCATTCGACAATTCGGAAAGGAAGGTTACGGCGGATAATCAAGGTCGTAAGTGTTTCCGAAATAATGTCTTGGTCAAGGGTGGTAGTATTGCTCTGGTTGAGGATTTGATTGTCGTCTTTGTCGGTAGTGATTTGGTGCTTTGCATTGAGATGTTTTCGGAAGTTTGTCGTGACAGAGCTGCTATATGGCTTTTCTTCTGGGCAATGGATGCAGTACAGGATTCTGTTACGGCCATTGAAGGGCGGTTCTAGACCTTGTGCTTCGCGTGCGTGGGCCCAAGTGCCTACTGCCGTACGAGCTTTGGTTGACGATAGTGCATCTGAAGGAGTAATAGACGCTACGGAATCGGAATCCATTGTTATGGGTAGATAGAAAGTAGGGTAGGAGGTGGAAAAGAGAGCAGAAATGAGGTTAGAAAAGATGGAGAGTGGTGATGGTAGCGGTGTATGGAACAGAGGCGGGGTGGAGGCGGGGTGGAAAGCAGGGGTACTGGATTATTTTGTATTACATACCCTGGTATGGAAAACCGCACTGGGACTGACCATAGAGCAGAGATCAACACCCGCGGCGCCGACTGTTCTCCTGGGCTCGAAAGAGCTCCTAAATACCACCTTTCCACCCTAGCCTGCCCGGGCACGCAGCGATATTGTCGGGGATCGACCGTTTGACGGACCAACTTGCGGACCACGATCTAGGTATGCTTAACTTGTCATGACACTTCAACACTTGTACATCCCTAGCTAACTGAGTTTCATCATCAGTCCGGGGTCCTGTGCCATTCAATCTCAAGAACCCTCCCGACCCCGTCGCCGCGGCGCCCCTCAAGTTCGCGAGACCTCGGCCAAGACATCTCATACAAGGCTGACGTCGGAGTGCTCTCAAGGCTCCGATCGCTGCTGCTTGAGGAGGATGGGACGACTACGTCGAGCAGGACAGGGTGGCAGCGGCTACTTCCCGGCCACGGGCCACCAACAGGATGACAACAGGCAAATACCTTTGGCGGTATCACCGCCGTCCATGGTAGCGTCGCCACCGACTCTTCCCTGCTGCCTCGAGAACAGCCGCGAGCCCAGCCCTAAAGCCTCCTCGGTTCGCATTGGAGAGTCATCGCCGGCAGCATCAGCAAGCCCAGAACAGAGGTGGTGTGTAGGGATAATTGTAATGATAGGGGTGGGAATTGGTTTCTCCTCAGACGCGGAAAACTCCTGATCTTGGCTCCGTGGTCTCCCCAAGTCCCGCATCGTCTGACTCGTTGGGTTCCTTAGTGGTGGCTTGGATACTAGATAGATCGATAAAATCCAATACCATTCGTCTTTAATACACTTGCTCTTCGCAATTATCTTCGTGTGGCTATGGGGTGTTCTCCAGCCTTACTTTGATGCCAAATCTGTATCACGCGGATGGTCCTTCAAGACAAGATCTTTCAGCCGTGTCACTTTTTCGAGTCACGAGTCACCCCCATCGTCCATGCTCTCTTCAACTGTTTGCTTAAATGACCTGTTTTGTGGAGGGTTCTTTGACGATGCATAGGCAATGTGTTGTGTCTGATCATCCAAATCTTTACGTCAGAATACTAGATGGACTGTGACAGTGGGCTGCATGGATAGATAATTTCCCTGCCCAGCGAGCGCAGTGTATTTGGAGGACTATGACAGCTATCCAGCAAACATAAACAGCCTCGGCCTTCTAAATGGTAATCTCGGGCTTATTGCTGTGCTCCGATGGTTGAACGAAGGAAAAGGACGGTTATCGAGTGCTTCCAGCGAGCTCTATGCTGTCTAGACCTTTGGTAACCAAGCATTCCTGCCTCGCCCCTCTCAGCTTTGTGGAAGTATAACGACTCCTTTCGAAGTATAAGAACTTGTTCTATCAAGCTCCCCAGTCAATCGCACCAGGATTGCGTCAAAATACCATCACAGAACTAAACAGAGTTTCTCGGGATCTTGCCACCTAGCTCAGGGAGCTAACTGGAGATTCTTGTACCAAACTTGGCTAGTTCGTGGCTTCTGGTGAGTGAATGGGCAAGTTGGTAATGATTTGCCTCACTCTGCCGGGATCTCCCAAAACCACGAGGTCTGCGTCTATGTCGGTGAAGATGTTCATCGAGTTCCAGTGCCTTCGCGCCTCCAGATGACTACTCACGTCCAGTCTTCAAAGTACTAAGACCTTTTGCTCAACTCTCTTGACCTCGCAGCCAAACTCCGTCACTCTTCATATAGCCTCACTCCGACTGGCGTCTTTCAAAGGGCGAAGCAGATCTTTGCGTGACGTCTTGGCCACGCCGGGCTGGCCGGGAGCAGTTTCTTCCATTTTCCGTCCTCTTATGTATAGTCGGGAGGCCGGGGGGCCTTGGGGGCGTCCATCCGCAGTTGGTTGTCATCGTCAGAAAGCTTCCGTAAAGATAACCGCCCCGACCAGACAACCCCGGACGAGAAACAGAAAAGAAACTCGGAATACCCTCCACAAGACCAACGGTTTCGAGGGAGGTACGTTCGTGCAAGGAACGGTCCTAAACCACCAGCGCAGGCGCAGCGGCAGGCTTAGGCGGGCATAAGCAGGGGCATAGACGAACACCCCCGTCGTTCCCAGCGTAGAAACTAAGGATGAAATGCTGTGACTTCCCCCGAGGTTGGCGGCCGCCCAACCTGCGCGTCCTCCCTACATCGTCCCCTCGAATGTTAGTTTGGAAACTCTGGGTCATTCGGAGGAGGACAGTGTCCGGTTTGGAGCATCTTCTTACGTAGTCATATTCTCGAATATATGCTTGCTGTCGTATGCTGTCGTGTGTGGATCGTAAGTCTGGTGTTGGGATAATGCTATGACGATTATCTTCCTGTGACGTTAGATCGGTTTCCCGGACGTTCATGCCACATATAACCTTCACTGTCGGGAGAGTGCGACAGCCATCTGTCCGTTGGATGCCTCCTGTTCTCTGGCTTTGGCGGCTTCCAGCAAAATGCTTCCAATTCACCAGCTCATCCAGCGTCTAGAACATAAAATCAATCGATGGTCCGCCCATACCGAACGGGTATTGAGCATTGCGTGGAATAGCACGGGGACACAGCCTGTTAGTGGTCCCTTGGACACGAATGTGTATTTTTGGGGTCTCGCTAAGCCCGGGACTCGAGTTAAGGCTGGGAATGCGCACAAGGAAGGGGTTCGATAACACGGAGCTTGTTCTTCGAGGCCCAGTTAATCTCGCATGCAAAATCAATGTCTTAGGAGGGCCAAGGAGGCGCAAGGCGTAGACTCGCCTAGTCTAAGCCAAGTGCTTTCTGCTAGACGGTATGGTATTGTTCGGCGGTAGAGCCGTTTGTTCCCATCTTCCCTCTCCTCCGAATATCATACAAAGAATACCGTGACCAACCCTTCACAAAGGACCAGCCTCGCGCTTGGTATGTGTTTGCAGAAAATTCAGCCGCGATTCGAATGTGCTCGGCCGGAGGGGAGACGCGAAATGGTGTCATCGATAGTATCGGACTGTAGCGGCCTGGAATGTTATTAAATCGTGTTGTATAGCGCTGTTTGACCAACTGTCCTTTCTGGCCTGAGACAAAGTGTCAGTAAACGGATTCAAGATGTCAAGAATCAATAGAATGGGAGATGGGTACTGACTGATGACCGGAGTGAGGATGACGAAGGGAACCTTTGAGAGTTCTTCCATCGAAAGAAGCGCATCCAGCTCGGCATGCGCGTCGAAATTCAAAGAGCGCTGCGCACCCCAAGACTCAAAGGGTAACAAAGGGGAACCTGGATCTATCTTGGCCAGCCCCAGTCTCTCGTGCATAGAGCAACTGGTGAACCCGGTTCGGTAGTCTCCTCGTAGAGTCGTATATGGAAGGAGGTACGCGATGTCCCCTAGGTGCCAGTGCCGATTGAAATGGCCTGGTCTTTCAAACGGCTTTTCGTATCGCCCATAGTCGTATGTATGCGTGCCAAGAAGTAGCAGCTCGATCGATCGCCTTCCTCTTGATCCGACTGAGTATCTGTATTCCAATGTTGGTCCTGGTAGCGGAACCGAACTTTCCTCGGGCAGCTGGGCCCTCTTCTAAGGAATCGGAGACCCGCCCGGAAGAATTGCGCGCTGTCCGTAGCTGTGGACTTGGCGATGTCGTTTTCAGATCGATTGAAAGAACGTCAATAATGATGGTGTCAGATAATCGCAACCGGGGGCATTGAAGGGCGGCAAGGTCGATAATGGGATAATTGCAGGACCTATCCTCTGTTGGTGGTAGGCCTATAGGGGGCACCCCGCCATGGAGCTTGAGCTAGCTGTGGTTCAAGCTCTGCCTAGGACCCGGGTCAAGCTATCCAGCGCTATTCTAAGGTACAAAGTTATGCTGCCTGTACACTGGCAGCCAGACCAGTGCCCCTCCACACTCTCGCGCTTACATGGACATTGGTTTGACGAAGACTTGGACAGTATTTCTATAGAGAATCCACGGGAGTGAACATGAAAGGATAGCTATCATAGATAATCATACAAGGTCAAGCAGTTTTGCAGTGAGGGGAAGCTCGATTTCTCAAAACTGTCAGAGGTCGAGGTTGAGATTCAAACGTTGGTTGCTGTCCTCATCCCTCCTTCTGCCGACCGTTTGACGGTCCGAGAGAACAGCTCGGTCTGGTCCGGTTCCCATGAGATGACGAATTCGCTCAGATTTGTATCCACCTGGGCAGGGTCTTCGATCTCGATGACTATTCTGTTACCCTGATGGCCCAAGAGTTCTTGCCCTCAGCTGTGTCCCTTCCACTTCCCAAGTTCACACCGGGTAAGCCGAGGTTTGCTCGTCGAACAGTCTGCCTAATAGAATAGTACTCCACATGTACCATAAACACTAGGACTTCTCGGTCCCGATCTGAAGACCGTTCCTGTGCTTTGCCTACCTTCCGTTACTGCGTCACCGATCACGGAATCGGGACATGTGGGGATTAAGAAAGACGCCTTCCTTCTCATGCCACAGACACCTTAATGTCCGTCTGAGGCTTTTCGGCCCCGATAGCACAAACATCTGCACACCGAGGAGAGGGACGCCTGGCTCGTCAACAATGCTCCTGCTTAGAAAAGAATTTGACTCCCCTTATCCGGGGCACGCTGCCTGTTCCTTCCCCACCGTTTCCCTTGATAGTGACGCCTCCAGCCCCAGGGTTTCTAGGCCATGAGAACAGCAGTACCACTTATACGGCCGTGATTGCCTGCTCTCTGCTGAGGGACCCGTCTCATTCCTCGGTGTGGTGGTGGTCCTTCCAGAAACCACGATAGGCGGAATAGAATCCTTTGAAAGTCTCCATCCACCACGATCATTGACCCACCTGACAGGCAGTCACGTCCATCTTTGACCAAGTTTCTTCTCGATCGATCGATCGGTAAGCCCTTTTCCAGCTGCAGAGAGTCCCCACCGGTCCTGGCAGAGAGTCTGTGATCCACTTCTGGCAGGTATATATTCTTCTCTTCCTCCAGCCGAGAACTTCTTCCTCTTCTCTTCTTTTTCACCACACACCTTCTCACACTTTGTGCTCAATCTTCTACAACATGATTCTTCGGATACAACCATCACCATCACCACCATCGTGGTCTTCGTCTTCGTCTTCGTCTTCGTCGTCGTCGTCGTCGTCGTCTTCTTCTTCTTCTTCTTCTTCTTCTTCTTCCTCTTCTTCATCATCAGGTATGTCGACTCTCCTCGCTTTGCTGGCACTTCTATCCGACTGACGTGCTGCTGGCAAGCAGACATGGCCAAGGCCATCGAGTCCGGACTTCTCCGGCCTTTGGCTGGCAGGAAGGACTGTCGTCGCCTCTGATGTAAGACTTCCCTTCACTGACACCTCATCCATTGCTGTTCTGACCATTATGTAGGGTGAACACATCTTGTGCTGTTCGCCAAGACAGAGGGTGGCCGGCCCCCGCGCTCTACTTCCAGCATGCCAATGGCACGTTTCAGAGCTGGGGACGGCCACCGCGGGCATTGTCAACTTGACCTTTGCCACCCGCAACTGGTTCCCCATGCTCTTCTCGAGCTCTGGCCGAGCTAGAGGGGTGCGCTCCGGGCAGTCGACCGCCGCCCACGGCAGGCAGAGGGGCGGGAAGTCGAGCATGGCCGACGTGCACGCCCAACCCTAACCATTGGCAAGCCCTGCAGCCCCCTCGCCAGCAAGCTCTTCACATCAAGACCGACCGATGGCGCCCAGTCTTTCATCGGCCGACCCATCACACCTTCGGCACACATGGACCGCAGTTCTCACAGCAATGAACCACCACATCAAGACCAAGTCAACCACCTACCAATCCATCCACACCAACTAGCCTGAGTCCTCGTTGGAATCTCAGCATGTGGTCAGTGGTCCTCAAGGCTGTTCACTTGAGCTACCAGCCGCGGTCCTCATTTGGCCCCATCGATCGCTCACTTCACCTCGACTTCAAGCACCGTTCCGATCCTGGTACTCTCCTGTCCCAGTCTCATCCGATTCCGGCCTCTGGCGCTTCCGATGTCTCGAGTCATGCTCATCTTTCCGAGGCAATTCTCCAAGCTGTCAAGACACAAAGCATTCGGTCACTGTCTCGGCACAGTTGATTCTCTGTCTTCAGCCAGTCCAATCCAGTTTCGGCCATCAAAATCACGCGACTGGTGGCCGCCACTGTTCAACACAGTGGTGGCCGGCCCCGGTACCCAGGTTCAACACCCGGGGGCGGATGCCGGGGCCACCCTTGCCTGCCGCTGTGATGGCAAGGGAGGGGACGGACGGTGTGGCGTGGTGGATTTTGGGATGCTAATTTTGGGGTTTGGGGCGGTGGTTGGATATTTTCAGGATTTCTCTTTTTTCTTTTTTTTTTTCTTTTTCTTTTTATATTTCTTTCTTGGATAGCTCATTTTGGGTATCCAATGTTGGGAGGACTTGGATATCAGTTTGGGGATGGTGGTGGGGTTTGGAAATTTCTCTGTATTTCTTATCTTTGTATTTCTTATCTTTGTATTTCTTTCCTTTTATTTTTATTTCCCTATTTGTTTATTTGTTATTTGTATTTTATGTTTGGATTTTATGTTTGTATTACTTGTTTGTATCTTCCACATTCCTCTTTTCCCCTTGTCATCCTCAGCCAGCTCACCTCTGACCTGCCCTGCCTGATCCGCGTCAAGTCGAGACGGGGGCAGGTCACATCCAGCTACAAGGGGCTCCTTGATAAACCACCCAGGACAGGGTCGGTTGTGTCAGGACCCCAGGGTGTGGGCTGGCTGAGACCGCACCGGAGGCGGAGGGCGGATGAATCTTTGTTTCTCATGGCTTTTCTTCAGCCAGTTGAGTGATCATGGGAGATAGAACCAAATCAATTCGTTCATCTCTATTACTTTGTTCTGTGATGCTACTTGACCGTGCCGTCCAAGGATTGCTTGTTTTTGTACATGTCACAATGTGTCTATTCGATTCTGATCCTGACCAATTTGCGTCAGTGTTGACCATGTGCATCGTCCATTTCCCCATTAGACAACTCAGACACCGGAAGGTTTTTACATGATCTTTGCTGTAGTTCTGTGTGCTGATGCTGTGAAAGTTTTGAGCTGCCGATAATCCATTCCGAAGATTGTGAAGTAGTCTATTCCAGGTCATATCTCCACACGCAGGTGGAGCACGGAGCCTCGGCGAAAATAGCTTCCAACCACATATCGAGGTATCGGACTATCGGTCGCTGGACGTAGAAGAAGTCGTAGAATTGTAGGTTGGTACAACAAGAAGCGGTCTTGTTACGAAAGTACTTAAGAGCGGCCGCGGTGTATGCAAGGGAAAGAAAACAGTTCAAGATCGTGACCGTAACTTGGTACGTGGGAAAACTCCACACATTAGGTGGGGATTCATGCAGGACCCTCACTAGGTAGCCTCGCTAGTGACTATTGATTTGCTAGGACGGTGCCGGAAGAGGTTGCAAGTTGACGAGGCTAAACCTATTCCGGATATATTCTCGATCGGTCTCCCCACGCTATTGCAAGATTCGCCTCGTCTACTGATCCGGGTCAGCTTATTGTTTCATTCAGTGCTGCACCTTTCTGGCATTGCAACCATCTACGCCTCTCTTCTCCTGTCTAAGGGGCGGCTTAGGTGGAGAGAAGATCTTGTGATGGCTTCACAGTCGGTGCTAACTTTGAAGAGAGACAAGAAGCAACAAGACCGTAGCGAGTCGGTCACAACATTGGATGATTCTATGTGGGACCCTAGGTCGACAGAACGGGAAATAAGAATCTTTTCAACCAAGATAGACTTCTCCGGAGATCTACAGCTCTTGTCGAAATCTCATATAAACAAGACTGTTCCTCCCATTCAATGATCTTCCAACAATCACCACCACTTTCATTCCCAAGCCCATAACTCCTTATCATCGCCCTTCAGTAACCTACTTCGACTACTATACCACCTTCAAAATGCACTTCTTCTCCTCCTCCGTCGGAACAGCCATCCTCATGGCACTGGCTACCGGAACCCAGGCCGTTCCCACAGCTCCCGTCGCGAGCGTCGTTCCCAAGCCTCTCCCCGCGGGTATCGAGCCCCAGATCGTAGCAGGGACTGCTCTCCCAGAGTCAGAAGCTGCCCTGCGCTCTGCCGACCCCGACAGCGAGCTAGTCTTTACGCCTGTATCAGTCGGTGAGGATGGCAAGCTCGTCTTCGCCGATTCGCTCGACAAGCGTAGCTACCTGGGCAGCTGTAATAGCTGCGGCATCATCAACGGTAACGCCCTGGAGTGCAACTGCCGCAACGAAGGTGGCGGATGGACTTGGTCTTATCTCAACTTGAACTTTTGCCTGGCAAATGTTAATGGGCAGTTGGCTTGGCGCCTTGAGTGAGTCCGGTTCCGCCCGCTCCATGTGAAATATCAGCTATTGCTGTAAGCTTGATTGCTAACCAACATACTTTGGCAAACTCATCAGTGGCAACTATCAACTCTCTTGCGGCGGCGGGCATGCCCTGCAGGACAACCACTTGTTCTCGGCCCGATGCACCACTTATCCAGGCGGGCCGTATGCATGGGCCTGGCAGAAGAATCTTGGTATGTACTACCTGTTTTTCCCCACAATCCTTACCAATTTCTTGTCCGGAGTCTCTTCTGGTGCTATGGCTAACGGAAATTGGCGGTCGACGCTGCTCCCTAAACAGACGAACGTATCCACAACTGGAATGGCATCCTCGCCTGCACCCCTTGAGCGTGCGAGAACATGATCTCGAGGCAGGGAAGGTGAAGGGCTCAAGCAAGGACTGGGATGGGAAGCTAACTTCAAGGTATGGATGGGCCTGGTCGAGTTCATGTTACATGTGGAAATGAGCGGCAATGTCAAACTTGGGTGATAGAAATCTGGCAATTTAACATTGCTAGTGTTAGATACAAAAATGCCATGCCGATGATCTCTTCAAGTAATCACCTCATGTAGGCCGTGCTTCTATTCTTGGTGCTATGCTGCTTCAGTTTTCTTCGATTGCATCACACCTTTACTGTTGATCCAATGGGTCCGAATCTGATGTTGGACCAAACCACCTTGCTAACACAGCTCGAATTATCAGCTGTATGACTCGAGAGGCAATTAAGAACTGCGGACTTACGCATTGGGATACATGTTCTCAACCACCTGCGGGTCGTTGTCGTCCATGAGACAATCTCCCCTGACGGTGCCTGGAACTGGGTGATCGGTCTGGTCGATAGGATAAGTCGAGTCGAGCCAGAGATTATGGTAGTAGTGCTACAAAGTATATCAGCTTATCGACATGGGTGAGCAGAAAAGGAGCTGACCAACATCATCAGAAATGGACATGGAAAGCACCATGGGCCTGCTTAACATCTTCAAGTGCTTTTGCCAGCCACCGTTCAAGCCGAATCTGTCCGGCTCGTTAAACAAGGCGCTCGATTTTGCGCAAATCTCCGGAGTGAGGCCGTTGTGCTCAGGCAGCCCTTCCAGTGTCGGATCGGGCATGTCGATCCGTGTGCCGTTTTGGATGAAGAATTGCGTGACGTTCGTGTTGCCGAACTGCGTGACGACGCTGAGTTTCCGTTAGTACCATAGTATAACCGGCATAAATCAGTCGTGACTTGTCAAGATAGACAGGACCCACGTAAACTTTCTCGACGTGTCCACCTTTTTGCCTTTCCCATAGAAGTCGGTCGCACCCAATCGGTATGGGTTATAACCGCAGCCCCAGAAGTCGCAGCGGGCGTTGTAGCGCTCACCCGGTTCAATCCACCAGGCGTCGCAGTCTTTCCCATAACAGACCTGGTAGTCGTCCCTTGGGCAGATGTGGGATGACATTGAGAAGGAGTGGGCGTTGGAGTTCCTGCGGGGTATTATCGTGATGTTAGAGGCTGGACCTAGGGTAAATTCTGGTGTCAATTTACCAGACAGCAAATTCCGAACAGCATGCGCCGAGGAGTCCTGCCCCAGCGACAGGGTCCGTCTCCGATGGAAACCACATCTCTGTGTTGGCCTAGACCGGCAGGTCAGAATCTTCACAACCCTACAATCTTTTTCCAGGGAGCGAACAATACCTTTCCAGCAACAAACTTGAGACTCCTCGGGCAACTTGAATCGCAGTACCCAGTCCCGTACTCAGCACCGGCTTTGTTGCCTGGGTACCTAGACATGCCGCCGTCCTCGTCCATAGCCACAAAGTGCAAAGCGGCATTGATACCGCATTCGACCGTCGAGAGATCGACATCAAACGCCAGCTCGTTGTTCAGGAGCGTAAACATCTGATATTTGTCTTTGGATGCCGAGACGAAGATCCGCGAGCCGACGTTTTGGGAGAAGTCGAACTTGGTCACCAACTGCTGGGACACGCTGTCGTTGCCCGACTTCACGCCATACACGTAGCTGTACTCGGCTCCTTCGATCGCGCAGTTGGCGGTGCAGTTTTCCACCGAGTTGCAGACCTTGTAGTCCCATTGGCCGTCGGCAAAGCAGCTGCGCCAGTCGTCAACTTTGTGCAGCCAGCGGAGATTTGCATCCATCACGAGCTCGCCGCTGATCTGTTGGTAGCCTCCATCTGCTGCACATTTGCTCCATTGTAGCTTTGGGTGCGTCTCATTTTGGTAATTGCCCACTTGCTGGGCTGCTGCGAAGGCTAGACTGCCGAGGAAAGTGAGGCGTGTTTTGGTCATTGTGGGAGAGTAGGTGTGCTGGGCAGCCGAGACGATGAGCACGGATGCCATGGATACTTCTGCCCCATCTGGCAGGTTTTATACTCTCGGTTTTGTTGCGAAGGACTCGGAAGAAGAGCTCTCGACGGTCGGCGTCTAGCCACACAGCCACGGCCAAGACAGCGTCGCAACGCCTGAATATAGCGGTAACATGACAAAAGGCGGGGAATTTAGATTGAAAAGATCGCTCCGTGAATCCTTCGGTATATCGTGCCGTTGTTGCAGTCGAGCCAGGCGACATGTTGGCTTGCTTGTGGTTCGGTAAAGGATGGATAGCTCGGACTTGCGAATAACGTCGACAAGTACTTTACAGAAGCGAATATGGAGTATCAGCTCATTGTACCATCAAATAAGAAATATCTGCGTCCGCTCGCACTTGTGATCTTGTGAATTTATCCTCCCGGGATCCTGGGTTGAACTTGGTGGGCTACGCGCAGTTCGCCTCGAGAGCTACAGCATGGAAAGGAGGATCGAAAGGGCATGTCGGGAGGGGCTCCGTGCCGGGTCGGGTCAGGACTTTGGTTGCCGCAGCGGCTGTCCATCCGAACCCGAGCCGGCCATCTAGCGTCCTTTGTCCAAACCAGAGACTTAGGGACCATCACGTGAGAGTCAGATACACCAGCACTCAATGTGGTAAAATCGCTTCTCTATCTCCTTTGGCCCGCAGAGGCTGAACTTATCTGTGACACATGCTGACAATTTTATTCTTGCTCTATTAGCTAGTATCGCAACCACCCAAGTACATGTAGCCAGCCTGCACATCCGTCATGTAGCCCAATGCCTGGTTACTAGAATATGGACATAGCCGACCTGAGCCGATCAACAAAAGAGTTTCTGTTTCTATATCTTGTCCAACCCCCCCCCCCCCCCCTGAAGGTGGGTAAAATCGGAGGAAAATTTCTCTCTAAACGAAATTACAACCACAGGCACACATGATGTGCTTCCAAAGAACGAGGTTGCTGGTGCCGCCTCTCGAGAGTGTTTTGCCGAGTAGTCGTAGGCGGTAGCCTCACCAGTTCCCCTCTCGGTGGAAATCTGGCCCAACGGATCCAGATGTCTTGGACGATGTGAAAGACCGCCTCGGCGTCAAAGTGAGGACGGTGAGGGATCCAGATTCGTTGGTGAGAGTGACCACCGCAGGCCCTGTCTTGGATGAGGTCGATACCCGCCTGTGAAAGTGACTGGCCACGGAGAAGGTCCATGACCGACACCATGGCGTCCGAATTGCCGGAGCTACATATTCGTGAAGTCCCTTGCGCTCCGTGGACGGGTGTACATCACTTTAGTTGAGTGCAACACCATCAGAAGTCGGTAAAGTAGTAGCAAGCCCATTCCTGCGCCCATACCCAGCAAGCGACCGGCGCCGCATGGGCTGAGACACCTCTTGGGTTCCACGGGGGCCATCAGCTGATCCGAGGAGTGTGTGCTGCTGGCAGATCCAATGACAGCTACCTGTGATAATGAAAGCAAGGAGATCAGTACGGAACAAGTATAGATAGCTAGGATTTAGTCTGAAGAAACAATGCACTCTGAGGCTAGTAGTAGAGGAACCATGACTAACTTGAAAGAGTTTCTCGGGAAGGAGGCTAGCCGAACCTCGGCGCACAATAGTTACCTGGCCGATTCCGCCAGTAGCCACACGCTTCGTCTCAAAGATTAAATCCTGCATGTCTGATCTCGGCGGGCACGGGTCGAAAAAAAGCAGTTACCGGCCGCTTTGAGTTTGATTAGAAGCTAGAAACGCATAAAAGAGGGAGGAAAAGAGGTAATGCATCTCAGCCTGCGCTCTGATTGATCTGGGCACACACATGGAGGAAAGATTGCGTAGTGCCAGCGGGCTGAACGTCAAATAGACAGCATGGCGACAAGCCGAATGTCTTGCCAGAAATCAATAATGCTTAGGGGCAGAGAGAGGAATTGGAAAAAGCTTACCCAAAAATGGTCCAAGAAACATCAAAATGATCACCCCTTCCAATTTCAAGACGCCTATTCGTCCGCAGGTTAGCGACGAATCAACGTGCGCGAGCCCGGAGAATAGAAGAGACGATATGCTCACCTGCTGGTAGCTCACTGCTGGTTCTGATGCTCCCAGACAGTGGTTGGGTCAATGCCCATTTCAAGATCGTGGGGCCTTCGTCGAGGCTGCCGCGGCGCGCCCGCGGAGAGGCGGGACAAGGTGAAGATGGCTGCGAGGAGCAAGACAGACGGGACAGTGCAGTATAGCATGACGACGGCAATGTCTTGAAGGACGAGACGGAAGTTTCTGATGCCCATTTGGGTGTTTAGGCTTTTGGTTGTGGTCTAGTTTGTGGGACGGGACGGTTCGGATTGATTTATCTTTTCAAAAGTCGACTGGAAAAACTGTGGGAGGGCTAGGTCTTCAGATTTTGTCACCAGGGCTTCTGCTCCTTCTCTGGCAGCTGCGGCCTTTGAGCTCCACCAGCAAATACAGTATTCTTCTCAGACCAGATTGTATTCAAACAGTATCATCTTGTCCCAGAGCTCTCCGTACTGATTCCAAAAACTTGTTGTCTGTGCGGCAGAATACTCACCGGTGTCGTTATCCTTCTCAGCTGGATTCCCCATGGGCACAAATTCCACAAACCCCCTCGTCCGTTCGCCAGGCTCACTGCCTGGTTTCTGAATATTTCGAGCCCAAAGATCCAGCACACGCGACCGACGCACCACCCCGTCACCAACCATCTTCGGGCTAAACGCTCGCGGCTCGCTCTCGTCAGATTCTCACGACAAATAAGGAATCATTCCTTAGCGGGCACAGCATCCCTAACAGCGCACCAACTTCCAGATCAAACATGCAGCCTCGAGAAGATCAAGAACAAGCAAGAATCTGTGCACTTATTTCCTCCCTGTATGTCTCCATTGTCTGCCAGGTAGTCTGCTCCGACGACAATTGCGTTGTTAGATTCTGACGAACTCAAACCAGAACCGTGCAGTCGCCAGATTAAGCCTCAGTATCCCGAATTGCTTGTTATTTGTGCGAATCCAGAAGCCAGAGACGGCCTTCATTCGAACCATCATACTTCCCATCATCCTGCCAACCAGCCGTATAATCGCTCTTGTCCAACGCAGACAAGGTCGTTTTCCGGGACACGGCAAGCGAGCAAGTGTTCAGATGTAGAGGAACCTTGTTCTTCCAAATCACCTTGCACACCCAGCAGAACTCGGTCTTGCAGTTCTTGCACGTCATGTGCGAGCAGCCGCTGTCGCGACCAATACGAACCCCACACCCTTTCTTGGGACAGATCTTGGTGGTCTTGGATATATACTCCTTGTTGGCCGCCTTGCTCTTCTCCTGCTGCTTCTTTACTAGTGCCGCTTGGGCGGCTTTTCGCTGGACATCCTGCTCGTGCTTCCGCCTTTCGTTGGCAGCGTGAAGGTGCTCGCAATCCGTCACGTCAACATCGTTGCAGATATAGCAGTTCAGACGCTGGCAACTTTTCTGGGCGCATTTCCACTCTGGAGAGGCCTCTATACCTTGTGTGTTAGCGTTGGCCGAACCTTTGCTTGGACAGTGGACTAGATGTCTTTTCTTACCTCCAGGCAGGTGAATCTGTCCGGCACCACATTTACACCATCGGAATTTCTCGTGCTTGGATAGCGAAGCCAAGGCGAGCTTTTTGTCATAACTGTACCCAGGCAGTTAGCAGGGACGAGCACGGTAACGCACACGGCACTCCTGTCGAGGTGGTGACTTACATTCTGACGGCGTCCGATCCTGCCAACAGCTCTCGAATGCGTTTCGGAGGCACGTCTTGCTTGCATTCTGGATCGGGGCACCTCAGATCCTTGATACGATTGGTTTTGACCTTTGCCTCAAAGTCCGTTTTCATGCAACCGTCGCAGACATTCTGATCGTGCTGACAGGTCGGAGCTGGTGGGGAATCGACTCGGTAGTTGATATCATCACAACACACCAGGCACTCGAACACTTTGCTTTTCTCCAACTCTGCTGCAAAAGCTTTTGCGATGGGGCGTTCGGTTTCCCCTGCTGTGGCCCTTGTGTGATCTCGGTCCCATCGAGCTGGAGGACCACCTCCGGAGGGTCCATGTGTTCGGCTCTGGTTGAGCCTCTTGAACACCACGGCTTCATTGACCCGTATCATTCGTCGGCAACCTTCTCTTCGACATTTATACTTGCCCTTGAGGACGTTGAGCAGAAAATCCAGATCGCATTTTGCACATATACCAAGGCTTGTACCCGGTTTGGCCTCGATATTTCCCTGGCCATGTCCGCTTCCACATCGTGTGGCCATCCAAAGTGTCGATCGGTTGATTCCCTGGCCATAATCATGGACCTTCTTGCAGACCAGGCATGTCAACTTGCCGCTCAGAGGCTCGTAAAATGCAAGGTTCACTTCCCAGCAAACCTTCCAGGCCTCGAAATCCTTCAAGTCGCCCTCTCGTTCGAAACCACGAAGACTACTGGATGTTTTGTCGCAGGATGTTTGGTTGGAAGAATCCGTGGAGGCGTTTTGTCCCATTGGCGTCGTGTCTTGGCATCGAGTCTACGTGGTTTGGTATTTGGATAGAGAGGGATGCAGATGTTTTGGGAATCGCCGGATATTTACCTGCCACTCTGACAGGGGTGGCTGCTCTATATGTGCCCGTGGAGGTCGCTGCACGCGCTTGAACATGGGAGTGGGGGACAGCGTGGCGGTGCTGGGGGCCTTCTTTCGTTACCATCCCTCTGCGTCTAGCACTGGAGCGCGGGAGAAGATTCCTCGAGCTGCCTGAGGCATGGAGAATTCTCACTGGTGAACGAATCATGGTCCGAGAAGCTGGCAAGAATGCCCACAAAAGTTTGAGAGACTGTCTGCTGCAAGTCAGATCACAGTGGCACGAGCTGAAAGAAAGTGCATATTTACAACAAGCCACGGGCTGTATCAGGCCAAGACTCTCAGTCTCGAGGCACACTCGTCAAACAAAAGTGCAGAAAGGGAGCTCAAGAAAGAGGGGTCATGAGCTGGCATGGGTGCAACGGTCTAGAATCATTATGAACTATTCGAGCCTCGCTGGTTCAAATATGGGAGCTTTCGCTGCTCTCCTCTGTCTCTGCTCTTCCCAACAGTTCGCTACAAGATAGCAGATACTAGCATTTCCGATCCCTCATACCGAGCTTTCCCAGATACAACAAGTGTACACGACCAAGATGGCGGCTCCCACACAGAACTTCCTCATGATCGAGGAGATCAACTCGGATGCCGGCGCGCCCCAAATGCTGAAAAGCTTTCCCTTGTCAAAAACGGTCAAGGAGCTCAAAATCGCCATCGCAACGATGATGGGCGAGCCGAATGAATGGCAATCCATCATGGTGATCTTTTTGGGGCAGGAAATGGAAAACGGTATGTAAAGTTGCAATTCTACCAAGTTCACCAAGACGATGATGTTGACATGACTTCACCCCACAGAGAACAGGACCCTTTTATCCCACAAGATCGGCAACAGCGACACCATCTTCTTCGTCAGGAGCATCGAGCCCCCTCCACCATACATACCCAATAACAGCGGTTTCCCCGACGACAAGAAGGACACACCCGTACAAGCTCTTCCTTCGACCATCATCATCAAAACAGTCTTCTTCAAGAACATTGAGGGGAGGTCCATGACGCTGGAGGACTTGCCCATCAGCATGACAATCGGCCAAGTCAAGGACAAGCTCGGCACCGAGAAACACATGGAGAACGACAGCACCGTACGCTTCACCTTTGGAGGAAAGACGCTTGATGAAAAGAAAACCTTGATGGATTATAATGTGCAGAATGTAGGTCTTGCCCCTCGGTTGCGTTTTTGAACTGTTTTGGCGGGTTGCTTGCTCCCCCATGGATAAAAATCAGCCATGCGCTAACAGCTTCTGCAGCTCAGCACTATCGATATCGTGTGGCGTATGCCGGGCGGGCTTGTGACGCTGACCTGAGTGGGAATAGGCGCACTTGTGGTGGCTATAATGCGCCAAACAGCGGTTCGGAACGCCCAGAGTGGTGTTTATTGGAGAGAGGTGCATGTGGGCTGGGTGGGATGCCTGGGTTTTGTGCCTCGGCGTTCTAGAGCCTCGTGTCGAGCTTGGGGGGACCGGGATGAACTGAAACTCATCAGTCCAGAACCGCCCACACTTATCGGCCTTTGGTGGCACTGTTTCAACGGCTTTTTCGCTCACTGCGATTTCTTCCTCTTCTCTTTTCGCTTTCATGACTTGTCAAGAACAACTAGCAAGGCTTTTGGACCTCATTATTTGTCTCCATAAAGACTTTCTTATACACATGATTGGCACAAAGGTGCTGAACACTCCTGGTACCTTTCATGGTCAATACCCCCGCATTTCATTGATATGCAGGCTCTCGGATATCAGCACCCAACATACGATCTCCTCCAATAACTCGTGGAAACGAGTTCCTGCCTGAGGTATTCACACCGGCGCCAAGCCCGATATCCCATTCACTGCAACTTTGAGACTGGACGGCAAAGGCTCATATTCACGCAGCGGATTCATTGTTTGGCTTGACATCTTACCAGGCAGCATATTCATCGCACGATCCGGAAAGGCACGGAACAAGATGGGCTTCTTTAAGAAAGACAAGCACCCTTCCGCTGCCCAACAAGAGCAGGCGATCCAACAACAGCAACAGCTAGTAACAGCACAAAACTGGGCTACTCATTTACAGTCTGCCATCTCTCAGCTCCAGGCCCAGCTCTCGGAGCAGAACAGGCTGGTGCACTTGTGTCGGACGGAATCAGCCAATCTGCAGACTGAACTCCAGAACACGCGCAGGCAGCTTCAATCCACGCAGGGGAACCTCAATGCCGAGGTATTTCAGCGTCAGACAATCGACAGGCGGCTTCAGGAGACAGACTTCGAATATACGATGCGCCTCTCTTCACTCGATGATGAACTTGCTCGATCCAGGCAGGTAACGGATCAGCTCAGGCAAGAACTTAGCTCATCCAGTGGCGTAGCAGAACAGTATAGGCGAGAGAATGTAAACCTGAAGCAAGCACTTACAGACTTGAGGCAACAATATGAAGAGTACCGTCAAGATGCTTCTCGTCGTTTACAAGAGGCGGCGACGCAAGCGAGTCCACAGGGCAATGGTGGTCCTTCACCGGAACGTGCTGGCAGTAACAGGTCGAGCACTGGCAGCCCATGGGGAGCCATCTTCGCGAATACTCAACCACCTGCCGAGCTGCCGGCCATTAACACCGGCCATAGCGGGACAGTGTCCCCCGGGCCGCGTATTCATGTCCGACAGTCACAGCCACAACTTCGACCATCTCGAGGGCAAACAAACCCATTCCGACCTGCTAGCACAACCGGCGCCAGGAGCTCGGTCCATCTTCCCAGCGCAGGCATCATCACAACCCCCACACCAAATTCAACCCTCCAGTCTCCCCCGCCATACCAGCGCAACCCGCCAGGTTCTCCAGCTCAAGGCCCGAATCCACAAAGACAACCCCCAGCTTTCCTCGTCCCCGCCATACGAGCCACACCAGCACCGATAGAAGAAGAAGAATCCGATAGTGATAGTGATACCTCAATGCCAGACCAAGAAGAATCAGAAGAGGCCCAACACCGACGTGCCATCCTCGAAAGCGCAGAAATATCACGCTACGAAGACCGCGTCCGAGCAGCTGAGGCCAGCAGGGAGCAGATGCAAGCGCAGTTTACGGCTTTGTCGGGGGAGGTAACCACCCTGCGGAAAACACTCGAAGAGAAAGATCGTGAACTGTTTGTAAGGGATAATCAGCTCGAGTGGGTCCAGCAGCGGGCTGCTGCGTTGGTGAGGGGGGATGGGGATAGTCTTTTCTTGGTGGATTTGTAACCTTTTTTGAAAGGAGAGGACGAGAGTGTTGAGGAAACTCAGTTGACTTTGATGGCGCTTGCCTTGTTTTGAAGTCCCCCTTGAGCACCTGTGAGAAAGGGCTCGGATGTGGGCCGGTTTGGCTGATCGTGGGGAATGATACCAGAGAGCCAGCATGAGACTTTGGTTTGGTCTTATATATATAGGTATTGGAGGGGTTATCCAGATGAGGTCTAACTGCTGATACGAAACGTTCATAATTCTGTGTTAACAATGTCAAACCCTCATGGGAAGTGGAAATGAAGCTCCCCTTGCAAAAGGAAGTATGACTAAGCATCTCATCGAACTAGCTGATAACTAAAGCAGGAGACGGTGTAGTAGCCACGAGAGCGAGGGACTAGCCTAGGGTCTTCATTTCATGGAAATACGAGACGTAATTGGCCTGTCTGTTTTAGCGAGTTCAAGAGAGCTTCGTCTTGGCGGGCCTGGGCTCGACACCGGCTGGCCGGGGAGCTGTCTAGCTCTTACGTTGTGAAGTGGCTGGAAAAGAAAAGTTAAAACAAGGCACCTAATATACAGGCACCAGTCCTCTCGTATACGCGCACTAGTCTTCTTATATACAGGCAGTACATACTCTTGTTAGAATAGAGGCCTTGACTGTCTAGAACGAATGGCTTGACCAGTGAGAATATATGCCTTGACTAGCTGGAATAAATCCCTTATTGAGCTAGAATAAATGCTTGAACTAACTGGAAAAAATGCCTTGACTAGACTAGCATAAATGCCTTCACTAGCTCGAATAAATGCCTTGACTGCCTCGAATAAATGTCTTGACGGGATCGAATAAATGCATACTATAGATCATCTAATTCTTTATATTTGCAAGTCTAGATCGGCTACTTCAAAGCTCAGGTCCCTCCGCCAACTCTTTCCGGGCTTCCTCAAGGATTTCCCGCATTTGAGTGTATAAACCACTATCCTCCCCTTTCCACCTTCTGCTGTTCGGAAATACAGCTTTCCGCAACTTGATAACCCAGGGCACCATCGGTTGGTAACACAGCGTAAAGTTCTCTTGCGCTTCCTTAATAAAGTCCCTTTCATCACCTATCGTCCCTTTCTTTATCATTGCCAGCGTCCACGTATCAGCAAAGTTCCACTTGTCGTACCCGGTCAAAACCTTGCCCTGGCCCGGCCCATCAGAGTGGATACAAATCCAGAACAGCACCCAGAAGAATGACTCCAGATCATGCATAAAAGAATGCTGCTCGCCTAGAAGCGCCCCAATGGCCATAAAGGCCCTCGTGCCAGTCTTTCCCTTTGCCCCCGTGGCGCCAACACGCTGCTCCCTGACCGCGAGATCCAAGTCGATCAAGAATCCACCCCTGTCCTTGCTTATCATGAGATTACCGATTGATATGTCTCGGTGGAGGAGGCCAGCTTTCTGCCGCAACGACTCGTGTCCTTCAATGCAGTCGGCCAGCGCCGCAAGTAGCGCCTCTCGAGAGCTCGCTTTGTAGATGGGGATCCCGTAGTCCGAAAGGACGACGCGCCGGTGTATTCGATTTGGCAGTGCATCGCTGCCCGCTTTGGTCGGAGATGTGGAACAGGGTCGCTTGCTAGGCGGTAAGGGGGCCCCAGTCTCATGAGCTGACCGCTTCGCCCCAGCGATGCTGCTGCTTCGACGTCGGTAGTTTGTGGCCGTTGTAACATCCAACCCACTTCGAACATTGCCTTGGACATCATCAACCCTGCCCCTTATCCGAACAGTCTCGTGGTGGTAATTCCGGGCCACATGAACGACGCCTTTTTCCGTTGCGTCACTGAGGAACTCGCCCTCCTCATCGCGCTCCTGATCTTGCCATGAATCTTTGACAACAAATAGGGCATTCGGGTCTTCTTCGCGGTGTGCTTTCCAACAGGTCGTTGCTCGACCTGCGATGCGGCGTGACCGATACATCAGCCCATCGAGGATGAGCCGCTCAGTCACACCCTCTCGTTCAATCTCGATAAACCGTTGGCCCTTTGCCGCCATAATTGTCGGGTCGAACCCAAGCTCTTCGTCGCTCATGCAGAGGAACCCGAGAATTATAGAAACGAACCGCAGCCCATCCTTGTTGATGTCAAATTGCTCCGAAGCGATACCCCCAAGCCGGTCAAACATCCATATCCTCATAAGAGATCCACAGAGGGTGAAGCCCAGGACGAAGCGCCGGGTATCCTGAGCGGCGAGTACTTCCCTAGCGTACCTGCCGAGATCGAGCCACGCGTCTGAAGATCTATCAGCGGATGGGTTGCTCTTCAGCTCGCCGGGCACGAGGATCTGGCTCCAGCGGCACCTTGAGTCTTTTCTGGCGCTCGGGTCGTCCACAAAGCCGATATCCATCTTCGGTTTCCCAACGGAGCCGGCAATTGGCTTGTCAGGCCTCGCCAACAGTCTTCGTTTGGGTATTAGACAGGAGTTGTAGCTCTCCGCAAATACCGCCAGCTTCTCGGTGAAGCCCGCAAACCAGCTCAGCACATGATGTACATCATCCTGCTTCGCTTCTTCGGGCCAACCTATCCAGCCGTTGTCGAAGAACGGGTCGATGCCTCCCAAACAGTCCTCGAAGAAGGCCTCGGATGCAGCCTCCAGGCCTGGCACATGGCCGAAGTACGTCTTGTAAGGCCCCGGAGCCCGACATACATGGGGCCAAACTCCTGCCTGAGGACATTATCGACATATTCGCGGTGTTCGGACGAATTAGCGAAACTGCTGGTATTGCGCAGCCACGGGGTCTGTTGGGAAGAAGAGGTTACTGGTCGGGGAGGAGGGGTCGATTCGGTAACGGTATCGTAGACTAGGGCCCAGATGAGGGGATCGTCTTGATGGTCAGCGAGGGCTGCATTGAGGAGGGGTTTGATGCGGTCGAAGTCGAAGTCTTTGGAGCCGATTGCAGATAAGAGTTTGAGAAGGTGGTTTCGGAGGGTGTCGCGACCTGTCTTCGAGGGTAGAAGACGGGTGGTAGGGATGTTTCGCAGTGTGTCGAGAAGATCGAAAAGAAGATCGATAGTAAGGCCTTGGATATCTGCGTACTGGTTAGAAGGAGCACAATACAACGAAGCTGGACTGTTATACCTTCTCGGTCAAGTTGACCAAGCGCGTCTGTAGTACCAGAGATCTTCCTTTTAGCGCAAAGCAAATTGAAGGAAGTATGGAAGCCATCAAGGCCTCTCCCAATAGGGTTTTCCTCTATGATCTTTGACCGCGGCTGATCCGTCATAGCAGATGTCTGACGGCTGTCACGTGACGGCACTGCAGATGGCGGGGCATTGACACTGCAATAGTGGGGTAATGGCGGCACGCTCCGATAACCCGATAAGCCGACTAGCGGCTTGGCATACGTGGTTTGGCTACTTCAACCACTCAAGCGCTGGCTAGCCGATTCTTAGATTCTTTCCCTTAACGCAGTCTAACAGTAATACAATTGACTATTTGCAGCCAAGGCGCTCAACTTACGTTGATTCGTGACGAGATGTGATATTTTGAGGTGGAGAGATGGTCGGGACTGAAAGAAGCACATAGCTATAAAAACGGGATATGATAAACCCTAATATCAGAATACTGAGTAAAAGGCAAGAAGAAAGCTAATACCACCTCAAGTCCTATTATTAGAATTCTGAATAACTATAAAAAGGACTCTTATTAAATGATGAAGACGAAAGTCATCAGCAATTTAGAACCTCAAAAGGCTACGTAGTAACATGGCGGAGTCTCTGTGTACTAAAATCACACCCCATTTTTACATGAGATGTGTTCGCGTTTCGGTTAAGAGGGCGGTCTCAAACTTCAGGGCTAAAAACGCCTGCTGGCACTGCACACACCTATGAGTCAGCTGAGACATTAACCTCCACAAATCGACGGAACGGAAAAACAAACAAACGGGATTTACTTCTATCGGTCAGCAAACAAGAACCAACACCCAAACCTAAAGGCCCCGAGACAAAAGTTCTAATTATCTTATCTAATTAACAGAGTTCTGGATGCTGCAGAAATTTCTCCACGTGAGAATTTTGGAAGTCCATCTCGGCAGTAGTAAGTATTCGAAGCCTCCTTACACAGAAAGTCACCTTACGTACCTACATGTACGCGTATTGATCTGCAAAGGGTTGGTGTACGGAGGGAGACAAACAAGCTCAATATTCTTTCCTTCATCTCAAAATCTAGATAACGGTTTGAGCTTGTTCTTGGCTCGAATACGATCACTGCTATATGAGCCAGCTCCTCAGCCAGCACAGACGTTGAGCTGTCTTTACTTTATTCGGTCTAGTTAAGACATTGATTCGAGCCAGTCAAGGCATTTATTCGAGCCAATTAAGGCATCTATTCCAGCTAGTCAAGGTATTCTTAGCGGTCGCGAGTTGAAGATGTCTAGAATGAGCTTTCCTCATCCATATTCCAGTGCTCTGTACTGCACAGGCGCATGTGATGTCGGCTTGTTACCATTTTGCCGGGGTTGTGTACTTTGCGGGGAACCCGGTAACAGATGCTTGGAAATTCCACCAAAGTCCGGATCCCACCCCACTAAAAACCGCAGAACGACGCCCCGTATCAGTTTTACGGGGTAATTACGGAGTTTACACTGGGCTGTGTAATGAACGATGGGGCAAGCCAGCGGCGAGGGGCAGGGCAGTCCAGTGACTTTGCGGTGGGACAAACGGCGTCATTTTGCGGCGGCGTCAGAATGCGGAGTGATAAGGTCCAGGTCCCCTGTTCTTTTCGATCTTGATCTTGATCTCGATATCAAAAATCAATTATCATTGTTCCTCTCGTAATTTAAATGGTATTCGAGGTGAGCAATAGGGTTTAGTTTGTGATCAGTTGAGTGAGAGGCAACCCATCCAGGCCACCAACATATCGTGCATATTAAACCCGGCAACGCACGATTAACTCCCATTTGGGCTAAAGAACACCAATACTCTTTTTCGCGCATGACGATCCAAAGCGGCCGCCGACGATCATCTGCCGAAGAAGGCGAAAAAGAAGGGCAGTGAGAAGCCATCATGAAGATCATCAAGCAAGTGTTGACGGTGTCCAATTGAGTGCAGAGTTCGACGGCATTTCGAAACACTATCCCAAAACATTGAGCCAGTCGGGTCACGTTTTCGTCGCATAAGCATTGACTTCTTCACATCGGGACAGCCATACCGAATTAAAAACCTTCCGCCGGTCTTTCTCAGCGGACCCCAAGGTGGCTGTGTCGATCTCCGACGAGTCGCACAAGACCGCCTGCCAGGCCCAACCACCGCTGCTAGACCCCTGGACTGAAGTTGATGACGTCTCAAACTTGCCCGGGGGTGGCCATCTCGGCGGGCGGCCTTCCGGGACGATCCGAATTCTATCTTTGTGGTCAATCCAGGCACGTCAATGTGCACGGTACGGGGGTATAACGCATGCATATTGAAATTCAACAATGAACTCTGCATTGCTGAAGTCATTGTTCATGTTCCTGACCTCGATGCGCGCCGTCGGAGCTTACCCCTCCCAAATCCGGCCTACCCCAGAGTTCAGGTCCCCACAGAGCTGGAGGGCGTCGCGGGGCATGCGCCTAACTGGGCTGGGACGGACCAGGGACATGGATGCCCTGACCAAAAGGGTCTAGGAAGAGAATTTCCACATTTCCTGTCAAGCAATTTAATTTTATTCAAATCCACCATCTCCAATCCGGGGAAGAAGAATGTCACGGTGTGATGGGAAATGGTCACATGCCTTTTACAAAATTAGTGCGAACCTTTATTGCGAGCAACGCGCATTTTTGCACAAGTGTCAAGAAGTTGAGGAATGCCATCAAGTCAGCTGAACGCGCATATGTTGTGAACTGTGAAAATGTGCCAGATATTCCAGGTCGCTGTTGAATTTTCGAAATGAAAACACCGCCAAAATATGGATCGTCTCTGCGATCAAGAAGAGGTATTGATAATATGACAAAAAAACAAGACGGTACTTTTGCCCGTGTTGACATCAATCCGCCCAAATGTCCCCAAACCCGAACTCCGTCCTGATGCTTGCAGATAAAAATGTGCAGCAATGATGCACTCGAGGCGACCAGATAACCCACTAAAAAGCCAAACGCCCATATAAGCAATTTTGTGAATAACCCAGCCCATTGATATTCCAAAACGCCCATTATCCATGACCCGCCCAGCCCATATGTACAAATGAAATGTGGCATGCACCCGGTAGTAGAGCCGATGTGTTGTTGTCGACATGTCCTGCAGAAGATGGCCATGATCGATTACATCATTTGGAAGAAATCCAATCGTTCCTGCTCTTCCTGTTCAAACTTTCGCCGTATCTCCTCGGCCTTTTTCCTCCGCGCTTCTTGCTCTGGATCCTCGACGCCTCCTTCGTCTTTCAGTTTCGCATCCGATTGTCGTGAAGAGACCTGTGTCGAGACCTGTGATCCAGTCCAGTTGTCGTGTGAGTAATTGGATGCTGCTCCGCCGCCCCGTTGTCGTGGGGAGTAGACGTCACCATGGCGATCGTTCCGTACTGCCACACCGGCGTAGGCCGAGAATTGGGGGTTGACATTTGGTGTGTAGTTTGCTGCTGTTGGTGGAAGGATGGACACTGAACCGCCCCGGGCGCCGTTGTTTCCCGGACCGGTCTCTTTGTCGTCGGGGATGTAGGCCTTTTCAAGGTCTGTAAAGCCGCTGGCGCCGGAGGTGATGCTGTCGCTCGGCGCATGCTTCGCTGGTCTGGTGGCATATGGGGCCTGTGAAGGGTCTTGCGCTTCAAGTTCTTGTTCTTTCCTCCGCCATTTGAATATACGTCCGAAACAACCCATTGTGTCTGTGTGGTGATGAAGAAGGGCGAGAGTGCCCTTGTTGATGCAAGGGACTCGAGGTGTTTAATATGGCAGGTGGGTTTTGCCCAGAGGTGTGATCGACCGGGTCCGAGGTTCGGTTGTGACTGTCAAATTTCGGGGTGCAGCGAAAATCCGGGGTTGGTGGTATCAATTGGAGATGTTGGGTAGGGGTCTTTATAGGGAGTCGTTCGTCCACAATGGCGGTATCGATGTGAAGCCCGGGTGATGGATCCTCTTTGTCTTCGAATTTGGTCAACTCAAGAACAACGTTTTTGATGCTGACGGGTAAGATGGGTAACAAAAAGGAAAACCAAGAGTCAGATGTGTGAGAGGGGTCAGTGGCTGGCATGCAAGTCGAGGGGAAGACGCGGTTTAATACCACATATGGTTTGTAACCTCGTGGAATGTGTACCAGCCCGTCTTAGTTCGTTGCTCGGAATCCTGGTTGGCAGGATCGCTAGTGCTAGAGCCCCTAGTCCCAATGAGGAACCATTTTAGGGTGACAAAGTTGCCCTTTGCGGTATGGCATCACCACTTAAATTCGTTGGTCTCTTAAGCCATCTCACTGGCTGCTTTTTGGACCCCTCCAGGCCACCCTCTCGCCGACTCGCCGCTGTCCGCTGCACCTTTCAGCAATTGTAGACCGGCCCCTCAGCCACGAAACCACCAACGCCGCACACAGAAGACGACCTCGACCACCTGGACCTGCTGATTGACAGACATCTTGCTGCAGCATTTCCGACAATGGGCCACAGGAACCAACCAGCAACCACCTGCTCCTCGATCCCTCCTACTTTGGTTTTTCCGCCACACAGTTTAGCATTTGCCAAGGGGCAGGTTGCAGATACTGTACTCTCTCGCTGTTGGCCAGTGATGGTCAGATAATGTCCTCTCATTCAATTGTCTGCCACACAGTTATACAGACTTGCACAGCGACGTGGTACTCGGGAGGATTCGTGCTGACTGCGTACTGTGAGAGCCTGAGTGCTACTTTGTATACGCAAGATACGAAATGAGGCCGATTTCAGCTTCAAGAACAGATACTCTAGAATGTCATGTTGTTGTCGCAATTGGTCTGTCTCGCATACTTGTCAGATTCCACAGCAGCAGCAGTGAACCCAAAACGAAACATTCTAACAAAAGAGACACCTGCCGTCGATGGCATCAGTGGCTGGGACATGTTTCACAACATTCTGTACCTCCACGCGCGTTCGCGGCAGCTTTGAGACCCCACGATCCAGTCAATGGAGTCAACAATGGACTGTGCTGTATTCCGACCGATATTGCATCTGCAAAAGTCCAGGATCGAAAAGACAAACATGCCCATTGGTGTCACCAACAGAGTTTGCCTCAAGCTGCACCTCTACAGTGGACAAGCAAGCACCCGAGCAAGTGCATCGTGCTGCATCGCCGTCAATCTCGCAGCAGAGACTTGTGCAGCTTTTCTTCAACGGTCTCGGATGAGAGCAAGTGAGCTCCTGGATTTCCTAATTTGGACCATTGATCCTCTTGCGTCCAAAATGGGCGCTTAACCTGGAAAACCGACCTGCTTTCCGAGAGCTCCGGAAACAGACCCAGTTATTACCGAGGCCCGGCTTCACCATGCACCGTGCACTTCGGCTCACCGCATTCGATCGGACCATGACATGCCCAAAGGCAGACTTCGCTGCAGCACTGGGGCCGGTCTTGGCACCCACTGCCAGCTGTGCCACTTGCTTGCTGCTATTTTCTTCTTGCCGTTTCTTTCCTGGCAAGGCACACCAACGAGGTTTCTCTTTCCCCTCGGAACACTGGGCAAAGCGGCGCGGCTCACGTGGTGTTACTCGACTACTGTTTTGGAGACAGTGCTTATCCGAGGGCAGTTGACGTGATTGCCGAGTTGGCATTGAATCCTTCCCAGCAGTCTGCACGCAACCGTGCCTGATCGCGGAGGTGGCTGGGGTGGCGCTTTCCTCAGAAATCCAGTGTGGCTTAAGGCACCTACCCGACGTCCTGTCGCTTCGGTTATCAGTGGTCTACGTTCCTTCTTGACACATGAACAATGTGCAGCTGGAGAGAAAACTCAAAGAAATAACAAAGAACTCACACTTGGTTGTCATGGGATATGTGTTGGTTACGAGGGATACGACCGCCTTGCCGTGCAAAAGCCGTATTACGGGGCAACCAACTCCATCAAGGATCACAGGATCATGACTTTGGCGCCGTCAAACACACCATCTCGAGCTTGACCCATGCAGAATCATCAGTGTGCGAGCTATTCCCAATATTTACACAACAGACCGAGAACGAGTCTATCATGTCCGATATTGGGCTCAACTTCTCTTCCTAGCTCCGCCCCCTCTGTCTTGTGATGTTGCCAACAAAGGGACTGACTGCACATCAAATGTGCAGTTCGGACGTCTTGCTGCAGGTTTGCAGCGGCTTTGGTCATATCCCGTTCCCAAGTTGGTGACCGCACCCTTACCAGGTTACCGGGACCCTTCATTCTACCATTGGTGGCTTGCCTTGACGCCACCAACAGCTCGGTTCCTAACTTTGGAGGTAATCAAGTGGGTGTTCAGAATAGCAGGCAGGAAGCACAGTGAGGATACACGGCCAGTCTGGTAGGTTTTGTGCTAGACAAATAATGTCTAAAACAGTTCGACTCGATCACACAGCATCTACTCCGGCACGTCGGGACAATCCCATATACAAATTCGGGGATTGTCTTCATGGTGCCGCCCTGTCAAAGCAGAGTGTCATTTTTATACATGGCTGAGCCTCCCTAGCATAGAGAAATAGATAAATTCCCCTGCTTCCAATATGATTGACCCACCTTTGTCACATCCGCCTGACTGTTTTCCGGGTTATGTTCCACGGCAGTTGAGGATATTGATGTTGCACTTGTTGGCTCAGACAGAACCAGATGCAATACCATATGGGTCTCGGGTAGCTCACCCTCACAAACTGGATGTTCCAGAGGGGTGTGTGTGTGTGCCTTTGCTGGCTGAGTCTAGATATGAAATCAAACCAGCCACATGATACCTACGGTAGGTAGTGGCTTGCAGGAAGGCGGTCTGTTGGATACCTGCCTGAATCATCCTACGCAGTCTTATCCCCACGGCTCTTAAAAGTCGGATCCAAGTTGACTCGCAATCAAACGGCCTCTACTACCTCAGCTTGTGTCTCTTGAGTCCGTCCTGAAAGGTTCCTAGGAGGCTGAAAGGATCCAACCGATACTTGCAAACAAACGAAGCACTACATTCTGTCCCTTCCTGGCTGCCTCGCTTGCCTTGCCTTCCTCCCATTCATCCCATGATATCCAACTTGTGTGTGCGAGGGTCAGCGAAGAAGACTTTGGCCACAAATTGCCAAATAAAAGGGCAAAGAAAAAGAGAGCCACAGGTACGTACTAACCATGTATGAGCTTCTTCATATCTGCCGTTCTGTCAGTCCACTTATAAGAAAAACAACTGGCAATAGGGTAAATAAAGAACTCGAGTAAACTGCTGAAATCTATCTTAGATATCTTCCGAACACTGGTGGGTTTCACGACTGTTGAGAGAACTTCAGGCATGGGTCCAACTTTCGATACTGATCTCTGTCCCGACGTTCTTGCCCGAACTCGTCGACCTTTTTTTATTTTTATTTTTTATTTTTTTTCACAAGTTCACAACCTAAGTCTTGGGCCTGCGGTCGGTCATTCTTGTTTACATACACACTTACTGTGACGAACTGACTGCCACAGAAGGTGGGTTGGGTGCTGTAACCCTAACCCTGTACGATGAGCACGCGACCCACTCAAGCTGATTGACCTAAGC